>VZRQ01007228.1:246577-288306 GCA_013397975.1 Machaerirhynchus nigripectus
CTTTTATTCATGGGGAAATCTTCCAGCCAAGTCCACCTGTTGACTCCAACCTGTTCTCCCTGTCAGTCAAATCCTACCAATTCCTGATTTGCTCTGCAGTTGGCCTTGACACCTCTTGGGCCAGCGAGAGGTGAGGATAAGGAATACCACTCCAAAGATCCTCAGCACACTGCAGTATCAGTGCCTCTGGGCGCACTGGATCATAGGTTTGATTCCTTTGTGAGCTGCCAGTGAAACCTCACCATGGCAGTTCTTCCTCAAATTTTATATTAAACAGCACGTATCTTATCTCCTTATCTCCCTGTGAAACAGCAACGTGGAAGAGCGTTCAGGATCAATCTTGTGCTTCATGAAAATGACCTGGCAATATTCCTTTGCCGGATCATTCTCACATATTTCAAAAGAAAACCAAACAAAAAGCTCCTACCAGTGAAACACTTGGGCTGAGTTTATCCCTGGGGAGGTGATGGGAAACAAACAACACGTGACAGTTGCTAATCACATTCTGTAACATATCACTGGGAGGCTCTGAGAGGCTGCAGCAAAGGGCACAGGGCTCAGAATGGAATAGAATGGCTTTGATCTGAGGTTCATTTTGGGTTATGCTGTGGAAAAAAAAAACCCCCGACAAGCCCCAAACAAATCTTGCTCTGTTAAAGAGATAAAAACGACTAAAGCATTCACGTTGAACTTTCTGAACAGGTATCTCAGTAGATTCTAGGAACATGCAAAACCTGAGTAGCAGGGTTGTAAGCACATCAGTAGCGTGATTATGTGCAAGAGTTAAAAGCAAACTAGCAATTTGCAAATTCTCCAATGATTTATCACACATTATTATTATTTATTTTGTATGATAAACTAGATTAGTTATTAATTGTTCATGTTACTATTCGTTAATTCATTTATTACTAATTCATTACTTCACCATTTGCAACTGGAGCAACATTTCACGTGCAGTCAGTGCACCAGGGCTGATGGAAACAGGATCTGAGAGGGACTGAGGATGCTGTGGGAAAACACCTCTGGCTGTCTTAGCCCACCTCCAGCTCAGAGCAGGTCCAGTCACAGCAAGATGCCCGAGGGCTTGTGGAGTTTTTTCCACTTCCAAGGGTGGGGAGTTGCCAGCCTTTCTGGGCTCCTGCTGCAGTGTCTGACCACCCTTCTGGTACAAAGTTATTTTCTTTTATCTTGTCTAAATGTCCCGTTGGTTGGGACATTGATTGTCTTTTGTTTAAAAAGAGAGGGACTTTTCCAGTTTTTGCTCGTCTAACACAACTTTCTGCCTTCTCTTATTTATCCTTCTACCACAAAGCACTTGGTGAAGGAATTATGAAGCCTACAGGAAAGCCAGGCTCTGGGAAATGACTGATATATGCCATCTTTCAAAGCTGTCTGCATGATACTCTGTAGAACATAGATTAGGATTCTCCTTCTAAATCACTTTCATTTGAATTGTTCTAATATAAGCACAGTTGTCATGTGGTGACACACTCAAATTAAGTGATGGATGCTTCACAAAAAATGCTATTCTAACAAACTACTGATTGGGTCAGTGCTTTCCAAAAACCAGCACTGTTTTGTTGTTAAGTAGCCTTAATATAGCAGGAGCTCTCTGTGGGGATTTCATGTTTATTGATTGTGAATATTACTCCTTTTTTTCCTGCCTTGTGATTGTGGCTGCCGAAGTGCTCTTGATCTTCAGATTGATTTGTAGTCAGAGGTTTGGAAGGTTTAAGTCCAGTAACGCCTCTGGAAAATGTTCTGTACGCTGAAGGAGGTACTGCCCTTGGTGATCACAAGATCACATATGAACTAGGACTTTCATCTTTCATTTCTCTAACTCTTGGATGCTCAAAGGTGAAAAAATACGCAGAGATAAGAGGCTGTGGCAGGTGACCACCAGTTCTCAGGTGGGAAGCCCTCGCCTGGCTTTCGGCTGGTGCCGTGGCAGGAGATAGATGGCAGTGCAAAGCGGGACAGAGAAACCCCATTTCTCAGTGCTTTCTTCTGATCTGCTTCCTTTCTCACATCTCCGTGTGCGGGGCGAGGGGGAGGGGAAGGAGGGTGAGGAGGGGAGGACGAGGGTGGGAGTTTCCTTCATGCTTCAGCAGTGGTGCTGAATGTGAGGGGAACAATAGTTGGTCTGATCCCAGGCATTCCCTTGGGCAGGGGCTGTTTGGGGAGGGAGTGCAGACCTGTGATTCTCACAGGTGCCATTGCCAGTGGCTGGAATACCTGTGGGGCATTTGGGAACCTATGGGAAAGTGGCATGCAGTTGGAGCTCTGTCCTAAATTTCATCCTCTGAGTTTTCAAGGGAAATGGATTCTTCTACCTCTGAATCATTTTCAAGAGAAGGCTTAAAATTCAGCTGTCGAGATGACACTTTCTCTTCTCAGATGACAGCCTTCATTTCATCTGAAGCACTGCAAGTGCACATTGCTTTCATGCACTCAATAAAAACCCTCCCAAACCCTGAACATTGTCACAGGAAGAGACAGGATCCTCTGAAAAGGAAATACGTGTAAGCAGCTTGCTGGTAGCTGCACCACAAACTGCCCAAGCACCACCTGAATTGCAGATCGCTGCTTCGGAAGGATGCAGGGGCAAGCACCCGCTCTGTGCTGGAGGCAAGAGCAACCCATGGTTCTGCACCAAAAACAATCCCTGCCCGCCCCTGCCTGACAGCAGGCAAGCTTTTGATCAGCTCTTCTCTTCTATTTTCCAGCGCTTTCATTTCTCAGAAAAACGAGCTTGATTCTGAGGCACGGGCTGCGATTCACGTGGGGAAAGAACATGCAAAGCCATGTTATGCTTTGTAACACCTCAAAATAATTTGAAGTTATTGCAATTTCCATCATGCCTTTTCTGCTGAGGGAAAACTTTTGTGGTGAAAATGGTTTTGCAGGGGCTAGGTGTGATTTTCTCTGGCTCAGACTTGAACACAACAGTCTGGATATTGCCAAGTCTGATTTGGACTGCCCAGGAAGCCTCTCACCAGCAGGATGGGCTCAGGTAGCCAATAATGAGCTGTGTCTTTAGATTCCAGTAGTGTCTTCCTCCTGATAAGAGCAATGCAAGTTTAGTCTTCTCATGGAGCCACAACCTTTGGCTCCAGCTTGTGACATTGTGATTTACCAAAACCAAGAGCAAAATTCTAGGTGAACTTTATTCGAACTACTGCAGGCTTCATTTGGGTCAAGCTCGATGGCATGTCAGCTAAACATTATTTAAGGCTTGATTGTTTGTTCCAGACATGGACCAGAAACACGGGGTGGAAAAGAGCTGCACCCTGCTAGCGGGTGGCTGGTGAGGAGAGACATTTCCTTTTAGAGGTCCTGCCCTTGTAGAGACTGATTTACACCTCCTGCATCCCTTCACGTCCTCCTGTCTTGGTCCAACTCGGCTGGCCAGCTCAGCCCCTCTGAGGAAGTAGCTTCTGGGATGTTTGGAGGAGCAGTTCCTCTGCCATCCCAGCTGTAAACCCTAACATTTTGTGCTAGGCCAATCTGGGAAGCCCAGAGGTGGGAAAGAAAGTGATTTCTGTTCTTCCCTCCCATCCTCTACCTATAGTGTGACTCTGAATGAGGGTGAGTAATACTGCCCTTGATTTTTGTTGGGTTTTTTGCTTTTTCTTTCAAGAGGGCCTTTTTATTTCCTTCCCCCCTCTTCTACCTACTTGTTATTAAGGAAAAAGATGCAGGAGAAAGGATGTTTGTAGAAGAGTGTGCGATGCAAAAAGCCAACTCTAAGGTAGCTATCTTTTTGGGAGGGTCTTGTGAGGAAAATTAAAAAAAAAAAAACACATGCAAAACAACGCCTTTGTTTCTCTTGGGGCTTTTTGTGTTATTTGTGATGGATGTTTTGGCTCAGTTTGGGCAGGATAGTCTGTGTCTGTGTGAGTACCCAGGGTGAGAGCAGGGGAACACATTACGTAGCAGCACAGAGAGCTTGCCCAGCCATGGTGCCTGCTTGCATGAGGCAGTGCATTCTTCAGCTGCTACATCACTCCCAGCTTAGTCAGACGGACCCTGCAGACAGCAGACTGCTTAATGTGTTGCTGTTGTTTTGATTCCGAGGCTCTGGGGCCTGGCTCTCAGCTGGCTTGGACTAAAAAGGGACAAACAACAAACCCAGATAACTCAGAGGATGCAGGAAGTAAAGGGCATATATGTATTTTTAAGGATATGGATGATGGGGGAGGAATTGCTGATATGGCTGTGAACTCTTGTGATATATTTAGAACCTTGGAGTAAAGCTCCGGTTCACTGAAGTCAATAAAAATATTGCTGCTGAATTCACTGGAAACAATTCTTCTGTCCTCTGTCAGAGGAAAGTATTAGTTGAAAATATACATCAACTGCGCTTTCACATCTGTGTCCCCAGGGAATAAGTGACGCTGTAATTCCATAATGCCCACGCACAGGCATACATCTTTCTAAAGATGCTGTCATGAACCCTGAAAGCCCTGTCTTTTTTTCTTCATTTCTCAGCTTCCAGGTCAAGTCCTGGGTCAGGTCATAGGTGTTACCACCGGGGAGGAGGAAGGAAACATGTCCTACTCACCCCAATCCAAGCAAGTTTTTGTGTAGGAGCGGAGTGTTTTGGGGTTGGGTTTTGTTTTGTTTTGTTCTGTTCTCTTTCGTTTTGTTGGGTTGGTGGTTTTCTGCAATGAGTTATGTTTTCTGTTCTATTCTAAAAACAAGGCAAAGTGCGTGTAAGTCACACACACAGCCACCTTCAGCTTTATGGAAGCTCTCTGCAGCAGAGGAAAGGCAATAGTATTACAAACGAGCAAATGGCATTTTGGGTTTTTTTTTGTAAGTACCTGAGTTCTTTGGATCTGCCTGGACCAGACACTAGGGATTGGTGTGTTTCATAACCAATATCAAAATAGTTTTAGTATCAGTCACTTGGATGTGGCACTCTTACTCTAGCTTTGTCTCCTGTGTGTCTTCTTGGGAAATATTAACTGAACTGACTTTGTAATTTTTCCATGGCTGCTCTCTCTGCAGGATGTGCCCTGTGCCAGATGGTTGACTCGAATGAATTCTCTTTACATAGTTAAAAAACACTTTCTTTTATTATTCATGACTTGTTCCTTCCATCTCTCATGTTTCTCAGCTTTCTCTCTGCTTCATAGATGGGTAGTCATGCCAGATTGAGATGAGGCTGTTATTTCATCTTATATTAGGAAGCCATGTTGGGGCAAAAAAGCGTGTCAGAAGGACAGAGGGCATTTTCTCAGATTCCAGCACTCTTAGCTCCCAGTGCCTGTGTTCTAAGGAGATGTAGAGAGCTGGTTTTCATAAAGTAACCATACTGTCACTTTGAGGCTGTCTGCAAGTTTTTTTTTTTTGCGTGGGAATTTAGAGTATCTGTAATTTTTTTTTCAGTTAAACTGTTGAGCTGCGTAGAAGTACTCCCAGCATAGGTGAAAATTGTAATGAGTCTGTGTCCTTCAAGATACAGCACCTACATTGCTTAGAAAGATCACAAAGCTGCCCTGATGAAAAGATTATGCACTCAGTTGCACATGCAGTACAACTAGGTATTAAAAATCAGGCTCTGAAGTATTTGTTAAAAGCAAATCTAACTCCATTGCTGTCAAATGCCCTGATTTTCTTTGGACAGGGATCTATTGCTTTAAGTTTATATTCAATATAAATATCATATGCAATAATAAATCTTAGGAGCACATGCTCAGATTATTTGATTTATAATTTCATTTAGTGTAATGCTATTCCATTTCATTCCATTCTTGTATTTCTCGTTCCTCTGTAACAACCTTGTAAAAGTGACAGGGAGGCTCAGATCTTTGCCCAGCAAACAATATATATTATTTGCTACATGAAAGTGGTGCACAACTCTCTTAAATGTTCCCTAGCAGACTCCTATTGCATTCCACAATGTGCCTGCACTTGAACCACCTCCATTCATATCAGAGTCTTTTTATCCCGGCACACATTGAGCAAGCTGCTCTGAAGCTTAATTCTCCTGACCCTTCAGTGCAGTCGGATATTGTCACCTAATCCCCTTTTTTTCCTTCTGTCCCATGTGTGGTTTTGACTTCTTTCTCTTCTCAATTCCTTTTTCCTCTTCCCTTTTTCTTTCTTTCTTATTCTATAAGCCTCTCTCCAGGCTCCACATTCCAGAATTCATCCTTGCATTAGGGCTGCAATACAATGCTCTCCCAGTGTTAAAGGATTAGACATTAAGGAGACTGTGGCAACTCCAGCCTTACTCTGTGCACAGGGGGAACATAAGGGGACAGAGGAGCACCCGCTAAAGAGGAAGGAGGCTGAGAAACAAGGGGGGAAAATGGCATCTTAGCAAAACCAGAGTGGGTGACAAAGAGGTTTGTGTGACTAAAAGCAACGCCTTCGGCTCAGCTTAGCACTCTGGGTTGTTTCTGGAAGACGGCAATCCAGTTGGAAAGCAAAGTGCTGCACGTTACACAGGCACTGGTACATTAAATGCCATTTTTATTTTAGCAGCCATCTCTGAGGAATGGCCAGTTTGAAGTTTGTCGCGTGGTGGCACGCCATTCCAAGTGCATGAGGTGACACTGTTGTCCGAAGTGCCAAGGTTAACCAATAGTGCATAGATTTTTTCTTTTTTTTCCATAGATAATTGTGCCTCTGACTCCCGGATTTCCAAAGTTCTTGCTACTCCCAGAGGAGGAGTCTGGGGTCTTAAATTCCAAATATTTCCTGCGGATTGGTTTTCATTAGTTTTCATCTTCCTGAAGAGAGTGGCCTTTGTTAAATGGCCCTTCATCATTGGATTGGAAACAAACTATTGAATTGGAAAAGAAGTATAATACTTTTCAGTATACACAGGTTCATAACAGTGTAGAAAACCCTATTTCGATGAAATTAAGGTTAATTTATTTCTTCGTAACCACTTCACCCCTGCAAAAGTAATTCTGTAAAAGCAGATTTTAGGATATAATCATGCTTCATTTAAATCAATCAGTGATCTCCAGAAGCTATTTAAGAATTAAATTATTGAAATGGGGTCATTCCTGAAGCACGCAGACCTATTAGTGGAGCAGTAATTGTCTATTAGAATCTGTAGCATGACTCACAAAGCCCCATAGAGGGGTTCTTGTTCTCCACCAAGGTTGTTTTGGTATTTGTTGATGGGGTGGGAAAACGAATGTGAAGAAGCAAAGTTTTGCATTTTGCATGGGGGGCGGTGGGGCTCGTGGTCATCCTAATCTATTACGGAAGTGAGGCCTGCAGTCGTGGGCCAGCTGCCGAAAAAGTTTTGTCACCCAGACTCATGAGTCTCACCCTTGTGGCTGACAGTTTCATTGTTCCCGAGGAACGTAAGTGTCATGGGAGGTCATGGTTGCATTATTATTATTCAGCTACATTTGAATAAATGTACTTGGCTCTGTAAAGAATGCTACAGGCCTACTTACCCTGCTGTACCCCACAGGCATGTGGTGAGGCTTAAAGATTGTAAAGTGCTTTGAGTTCCTTGGAAAAAAAAAAAAAAAAGGCACTACATGAATGCAACAGATTCCCATTTGTTCATATAGCATCTGGTCCCACATCAGTGATGTTATGATATACGGGATCAGACCGGGAGCGCTGTACATGTGTTGGATTATTCACAAACATAAACCGAGATATGGCCCCAGCCCCAAGGTCTCTGCAGTGTCAAGGGCTGACCTGGCAGCCGACCAAACACACCTTCTGCAAGGCACTGAGGGGGCTTTTTCAGCACCAAGCAGTTAAGGGTGAGGACTGAGCCTTGGGAGCAGACAGGGTAAAAGGGCCCAGGCCGAGCACTGGGAAGATGAGCAAAATCCGTGCTGTAGGAAGAAAGATTCAAGCCTTGAAATTAAGGGGTGCAGCAGCTATGTTCTACACTGTGTACTTGCACAGTGGAAGTGTATTCCCTGTGGAAATATATTGTGAGATTTTGATGAGAACAGAAGGAACTGGAGCAGTAGCAGTGAGACAGCATCATTTTATTGAAGGACAAACACTCGATCAAGTGAACAGCTTTGTTGGCTAGATTCTCACCCTCTATTGCCTGGCCCATACCAAGGGAGTTCTGTTGTTTCTGGTGTTTTCTTCAAGCTGCAGATTTTTGAGATAATATTTTTTTTCCCCCCCACAGGAAGGAAGTAAACTTTGGAAGAAGACAGACATTCGTGCCGTTTGCACATGGAGATTCTTCTGTCAGCAGGGTGCAGTTTGCTGCCTACCTGCATTGAGGCCAGGCCATGATATTCTCCATTGCACAGGCTCTGCAGTGGCTTTCAGTCTTTCATCTCCAAAGTGCCCCAGGAACTGGGAAATGGAAAGTGGGTAAAATCTGGAATCAGTACTAAAATAGCACGTGCAAGTGCTCCACACAGTGAGAGTCAAGGCTTCTGTTTTTGCACGTAAAGCTTGTGTTCTTCGTGGTTAATAAAAGAAATAACATGTTGATTTTGTTCACAAGAGAATGCCACTGTAACAGCCCAAAAGAAAATGCTTACAGTGACACTCTTAATTTTCCCCACCTGTTGCCCAAACTGTCAAAAGGAAACACGTCTCTTATTTCGCTCTGAATAAGATGTAGTATGTTTGTGGTTTGGGAGATGATGGCTTGGTTCTCTGTCAGTTGAAACAGCTGGCTGCCTGCGAACCAGGGCTGTGGCTGAGACAGCCATGTACCTGCCCTGCTTTTCAGTCTCAGGCAGAGAAACCTTGGCCTGCTGCAGTTGGGTATTTGGCAGTCTAACAGGGCAGGGCATTAGTCTGGAACCTATTGGAACTTGGCAAAAGTGAAGAAAGGATGCGGCTGATGAAAATTCAGAGGTAAGGAGTAGAGGAATGAACAGGGTGAAGTTTTTTAAGAAACGCCTACCTGGTTATTCAGATATTCCTCACACATGTTGTTCCAAACTATTATTTGAGAATTCAATAAACTTAGTCTGTGTAAATTACTTTTTTTTTGGTGCAAAAGTAGTCTGTTGCCCAGACTCATCTCCCATTTCTTCTCATTGCTGAGAATCCTGTATCAACCATGTAAAATTCTTTCACATCCTCCCATTTGCCTTCCCTACCTCTTTCATCTCTTCATTCTCCTTTACCTACATTCTGTCCTGGATCTGCTCCTGTGAAAATAATCCCCAACTTTGCAGACGTTGGTGACGTTGGGTTAAACTGCTGGGGCAGTTTGTCTCAGTAAAAAATAACCTGCTGCTGGTGGTGGGAAGCATGTCCAGGCCAAAACACTACCCGGGAGAGGCTGGTGGTGGTGAAGAAAGCTGAAACTCCCTTGGCTTCCTGTTTTCCAAGGCTAAAGTGAAGCCCTCTTGAGGATCAATCGTGCCACAAAAAGAGCTACCTGGTGGAATCTGGCAAAGTTGCTTTTTTGTACCTTTGGAAAACCAAAATTGCGAAAACAAAAGTGGAAGGTGAAAGAATGGGCAATAAAGGCTAGATTCTGGTTTAGTTTAAATCTTCTACATACATGTTTCCTATTTTCCCAGTTTTTTCAAGTTGTTAAAGTTTTAGGAAAAAAAATTTCAAGCTAGAAAAAGAAGAAAGTGTCTGTAGCCTTTGCTTTGCTCAGGACCTAACCATCCTTGAAAGATCTATTCCTACATTAAAAAAAAATAAACAAGCACTTAGCCCCCATTCCAGTTATGACTTTTTTCTGTGCTATCTTCCCAAAACAAGGAGAAGAAGGGAAAATAAGAACAACTAGGCAGAGAACTACTCCCAGATGATAATAAACTGTCTCAAAAAAGTTGAGAATAAGCTGTATCAACCCTGCAACAGATGAGAGTCTTTACTGTTTTACTCTTAAGAGACACTGGTAAATCATTTGGCATTATTAAAGATACCAACCACAAAAAGGATCCGTAAAAATACATGCTTCCAACTTTTCATCATCTGGGACTCTGTAGTTGTTAGTGGTCCGTGAGTCACTGCTGATATTTAAATGTTATATATTCATTTGGATAGGTGCATAGCAGCAACCTCCAAGAATGAAATAATTGCCACCCATGTGAAAAAAAGAAATGGTGGTTTCCCGTGCTGACATATGTAATCGAAACATCTTTTTTACTTGAAGCAGATCTTTTAGGCTGTAATCATACACAAAGCACAGTAGAAGTATCAGATCTGTCTCACCACTGTATTAGCCTGGCTTTATTCAAGTGCAGCTCAGCTGGAAAAAGCTGCAGTTACACCAGCATAAAATGGAATATTTTGCCCACCAAGACAGCTCTGCATTGCCTCGTGCCCTGCTTAGTCATTTGCACCACACCAGGGAGATGCACAGAGCTCTGTGTCTGATTTTGGTTGTGGGATTCCGGCAGACGTTTGTGGTACTTTAAAAGATTCCTCAGTGTGGTTGGCAGCAGAGAACCCATCCCACCACCTCTGTCGGATGCTGGAGCTGCTGGAGTGTAATTTGTTGTCTAAAAGTGGTATTTGCTAATGGAGATGGACTAGGATTTCTTAGAGAAGTCCAGGTACTTTCCAACATGTCTCTCATGGTCAGCATCTGGAATTCAGGATTGAGACAGGTCTACAGGCAGCTGTGGAAACAAACACTACCAAGGCATTAGAAAACATGATATTATCATTTCTTGCTTTGTGACTTTTGGAAGCAGAAGTTAACAGGCAGGAGACATCATTTTATATGATAATTCTGGTTCAAGCTCTGGTGAGTAACATCATACGTGCTTTTGGCAAGCAGAGGAGGAGTAGGTTCCCACAAAACTTTGTGTCTCCCAGTTTCTTTACATGTGGGTGCCATCTGTACCTTCCACCCACAGTGCTCCCAAGTAAATGGGCAGAATGGCATTTCAGTGGCTTCCTGCAAATGTCCAAAGTTCCCAAGCAAATTCTTGAACCTCAAATAAAAAACCACCCTCAAAAAAAAAAAAAAAAAAAAAAAAAAAAAAAAAAAAAAAAAAAAAGACAGATGAAAAACAAATGAGATGTCTAGAAAGTCAGAAGTTGATTCAACATTTCCTATTTATGCACACAAAAATGACAGCTTAATACATTTTTTCCCTAAAGAGGCAAGGGTTTAGTGTGCAGTATCCCCCCAACCACTCAGCACTCTCCAAGCATAAACTCTGCAAAGCTTATATAAACTAACTGCAGAACCTCACAGCTGCTGCAAAATTTTGTGGGACAAACTCATTTGGTTTAAGTGGAACAAAAAAATATGAAGGTCAAAACAGGGGCTCAGTCTGACCCTTCCTTTTTCCGGATAATGTATGGAGCCTTTCTGTTTGCCTGAGGTGCTCTGAGTCTTCAGAATGAAAGTGCTCCACACCCCTACCAAGTTAAGTAGTTCATAAACAGAGAAACACACCATTTTATCACTGCAGTGAAAATGTGTGGGGAAATAACTGTTTTGAGTTACTCCTAAGCTGTGAGATTCCTAGCTGGTTCTTTTAGTCTGAGCTGGAGTTGTCAGCAGGTTGTCTTACTGTTCCTTTTGCTATTTAACTTGAGAGGCTCCATCCGAAATGCAGCGCTCGTGTGTGTGCACAGGCTAGACAAATAAATATCAATCATCTCCCAGATGGTGATAATATGCCCCGTGGGAATGGAGCGTAGACTTGCTCTGACACTTCTGCCTGTGTGTGCATTCACTGCATTTCTGAGCTCTCCAAAATCCAGCACCCTTTGCTCATCTCAAATTGTGCACTCAGTTACGCTTTTGCTGGTGCTGGTCCCTTGTTTGGTCCCCTTGTATCTGGGTGTCTTCCTCCTCAGAGCCAGCTCTTTCAGATGTTGGAGCTTGCTGGTTTATTTGGTTCTGCCTTCAGGCAGCTTCTACGCATCTAATTTTGAGTGTGCAATCCAGAACCTTGAATGAGGCATCCCTGCTCCTTGTAAAACAAGTGAGGAAAGGGAACTGCCTCAGCCTGGGCCTCATGGTGCTGAGATCCCTGAGCAGAGACACTCCTTTGCTGGTCAGTAGGAAATGACTTCAACTCTGCAGCTCCTTCTCCTGCCTTTAAGTGCTTGACTGGGAGCTGCAGCGAGGTATTTCCCTGAAACCTTTCCGGGAATAAGGTACTTATGTCATTTTCTTGGAAACTATCGTGGAGATCATTCCTTTCTTATAAAGTATAGCCAAGAAAGCACTGCCAAACCTTTTCATGCCGTGTTCACAACCCCAGAGTATGAATAGCCCGTTCCCTGTTCTCTTGGCTGGGTTTCAGGCCCATATGGCCCAAGTGCCCTGAGGATCCCCTAACCACTAAACCATACTTGGAGCAAGGAGCAGTTTTTATCCCTTCTGTTGAAGCCATTCTGCTCTGTAGAAAAGCCTGATGAATTTTCTGGACTAGATAAGCCAAGAGAAGGCGTGCTAATGATGGAAGTGAGCCCTGGGTTGTCGGCTGTCAAGAGGACACAGGTTCCTGCTCCTGGTAACTGTTCCCACAGTTCATAATGGATAGCTGTTGGATGGAAATTCACTGAATAATAGGCCACTTTTCTCTTAGACAGTGTCCTAATCCTGGACAGGAGACTGTCTCCATATTTTGGCCTCATGAAATAGCCTCAACAGAAAAGTCAAGAGTTTATCACTTTCTTTCTGACGCACAAAACTTGGTAGGTGGCCCCCACAGCAAGAAAGGCCACGAAAGAGATAATTTTTACCTGCTTTTGCAAAGTTCTGCATTTGTGCTTAGTGAGTTTGAGCCCTGAGATCTGTTTGTAACACGTAAGAACACTTAATTCTTCCAAATATTCTCCTCTAACTTTCTAAGGAAACTCCAATGTTTCCATAAAAGGATTATTTGTCATTGTAGTTCATAAATACGAATCAGTGGTCAAATACAGAAAGGGGGAGACAAGTGGGCGTGGAGAAGCTGTGAAATTTTTTCCTTCGTGGTTGTTTTTTGAGGACACGAGGCTGGGAGCAATAAGTGCCTCAGCTGATTACTGTCTGTATGTGACAATTGACTGCATAGGCAGGAACACACCTGGAAAATTCACGGATGCATCCATTGCATGGATGTTTCCATAACTCGGAGATTAATGTCTAAGATGCCTTTTGCCACAAGGAGGAATGCAGTGATTCTTTTCCTCTGTTTCCAATAAAATCCAGGCTTTCTGGTCATACAAAAAGAAACATGTTTTTCACAGTTTTTATGATTATGAAACGTATTTGCCATTCTCTAGATCATTCAGCCATCCTGTGTTTGTGCAGGGAGATGAAAAGGGAAGATTAATCAGTGAATGTAAAGATACTCAGTCAACAGACCCTGAGTTTTATATCTGTGTTAGTAGCTCTGCTACCAGCTACCAGATTTCTTTTTCTATTGTATTTTCGCATTTAGAGGAAACAAAATAGGGTGTTAGCTAATGATTATTTTAGGAGAAAACCAAAGCTAGTTGATTATTAATATAAAACAAGCAGCACTGCCTTTTAATTTTCATTGATGGGTCCATCCTTCAACGCATATAAATGACAGAGCTCTAGAGTGGAGCTGTCCTAATTTCTATCAGTTGAGGAGCTGGTTTATCACATTATAAAGTAATGTATGACTTGCATTATAATTATAACTTTAAATGAAAAGAACTTTTTTTTTTTTTCCAGTTTGCCACATAACTTGAGTGCAAAATATGAACAGAGCTCTTGCAAAGAAAATAAAAGGGGTGGCAGGGAACTGCACTCAGAAAGAGACTGCAGGTAATAAAAGTTGAAGATAAAGTTGCTTCGATGTTTCTGCTCAAACACCTCCTGGAATAAGGAAAATGGTATCTAGCTAACATAGAAAATAATAGAAAGCACTAAAAACTTTTTATTATTGTTATCATCATTATTTGAGGAACATTGATGGTTTTTAGTCACTTTGGCTTTGCATTTCTTTTGTTCTAGTAGGTGAAAGGCAGAATAGACCACTTAGGATAGATTGCATTTACTCTGCTATTTTAGGGCAACGAAAGCATTCTGAATCCAGTGGAAACTGGCAAGGTGAGCACGGGAGGAGACTCCTGAAAGCACAACAAGCCGGTAGAGGAAGCTGGTAATTGAGTATCGTGTAAAACCATGGATGTTTTCACTGGCACAGTACTTACACCCCCGTGCAAGGACTACTGAGCCTCGAGGTAGGATGTTAGACCTCTGTAGGTGTTCTACCAACGGCTCTGATTCCCGGGAGGGCTGGCTCAGAGGGGAACTTGAGCGGGGTTCGTGTCACAGCCATTTATTCTCTTCCTCTTCCCTGCTTTCCATATTCCAGGTCACTGGTTTGCACCTCTGCCTACTATAGAATCATAGAGAGGTAACATTTTAATGGGTCAAATGGACCACAATTAACCCTTGCTCTGGAGTTTTTCAGTACAAATGGCCTTCATTTTATTCTGTTAGCCTTTACTGGTGATACAAGGTGGCTGCATTTGCTTTGTTTTCATTTTTAACACGCCTTAAAAATTATTTAGAGCCATTGATAAAAACACTGAAAAGGTTTGGTCATGGCCTAAAATGCCACCAGGCCAGTTGTGATTTACCACTGATGGATTTTAAAAAAAGGACTCACCCCATTCTTAATGCTCTTGCCATGTAGTTTATTGTCACCACGTGGCACTATTTTTAACCACAGTGTTGTACTGTACATCACATCTGCAGAATCACAGCAATCTACATGGGGAATGAAACCACGTTTGTCTGACACGACCTGTTTCCTGTTAAACACACTGAATGACAAGAATTCTCTTTCGTCTCTCTTTTTTTTTTCCCTCTTAGTTGACTCCTGCAGCAAGTGAATCATTCTTTCACCCACGACGGAGGTCAGCCTCGCTGACCTGGCGCTGCCTGTGTCGTCCTGCCTGCCCTTTTTAAACATGGTGCTCTTGTGTTTCATGGGAACCCTCCTGGTCTTCCCAGAGACATTAAAAATGTGACAGAGATTTTCTTCAGACAGGTCTTTAGGACTGTTTGGGACCAAATCTATGGCCTGCCAGGTTTAAAGTACTTTTCAGTAACTGATGTTCTTTACCCTCCTCTACACTTACTATCAGACTGGGAAGTACTTTGTCATCCTCAAGAACAAAAAAAGTACTTTATCCCTTTTTATTCCAGTATTTACTAAGTTTTTACCTCCTCTCCATCACTCCCCATGTCATTTTATTAAAAAAAAAAATTAGCCATTGGAAGCTTTCTCAGATTCTTAAATACTTCAGAACTTTTTTTTCATGTTAGTCACATTTCTCTCAGGTATAGAAATGTCTCTGATGCTTTTAGCTTTCCTTTTTCTCTGCTCTTCATTTTTAAAAATATATATGTTGATTGCTGTCTAATCTCTGTTGCCTCTATTTCATTCCCACTGAAGCTACATGATAGATGTGCAAAAAACCCCCTGTATATATATATATATATATATGTATGTATGTATGTATGTATGTATGTATGTATTTGAGTAAGGTCTCCTTGCTCCATTTGAATGTTGCGTTGAAACACTGAAAGTCTCCACATTTTGCTGCAGGAATGCAAGAATTGGAAAGCTTTAGATCCACAACAGTTACTGTGGGCCACTGAGGAATGGAGAATAAGTCTCCCAAGCTGCACGTGAGTGGAAGGCACGAAGGATATGAGAAGGGAAGGCTAACACTGTAGCTTGCCTGTAAGAGAACCACAATTGCTCCAGCTCGGTGATTTTGGAGTAAGTTCCTTAGATTTTGCTCGGAGAGTGAGACAGCCACTGTTTCATGTATCTGCTTCATTAAGCTTAGACTATATTTGTCTCTGTTTGCTTTCCTACTTGTGCTTGGAGTGTGTCTATCTGTGCTCTGTTTCACAGAGCCCGGAGTTTATTTGCCTAAGTTTGCTTTCCACTGCCTTTGGGCTGTGTTTGCACTGAGCTCCGTTTCATTCAGTCTGGACTTACGGGCCCAGGTTTGTTCCACAGCATTTGGGCTGTGTTTGTTTTGCTTTCCAGAGCCTGGGAATGTGGCTGTGCACAGCTTGCCACCGCCCCAGAGTGTCTCTGTCTGTCCCGTGCTTGGCCTTGAGAGTTGTCCTGGGCTGCCTTGGTCCTCACTCACCTGCCTTGGTTCTGGATTCTCCCAGCTTGCAGTAAGGAGGGACCTGACATAAACACAGTTGCCTGGCATCAAGTATTGCATCAGAGCAAAATTTGTCCCAGATCTGCTGCAGGCAAATCAGATTTATGTGAGGCCATAGAGGGAGAGCCACCAAATTCCCGGCCAAACACAGACATCCTCAGCTTTGCTATTTTAAATGAAAATAGAAAGGGGGAAAAAAAACCCCCATGTCGTGTAGTGCTTAGGTATTGAGAATGATGTTAACTAGAAATGCAAATGCTTCTCTTGTTTCCAGTTTTTTTGTTTGGTTGGGTTTTGTTCCTAAATCTGCTTTTCTGCGTCTTGACTGGTGTGTTCTCCAGCGATCACCTTTCCACATCTTCTGGAGATGAGCTCTTGACATGAACACAAGTGTCCTTTGAGGGTGCTGTCTAGAACACCTTTGGGTAATTAAAAACTATTTCTTATCTCCCCTGAGAGCTGTTGTTTGCTTTTCACCTAGCATTTACTGATCCCTTGCAGCACACGGAACTCTGCTACAATCATTTCAAGCATTTTCTTGGTTTATTAGTTTCAACCTTATATGATTTTCCCAGCCTATGAGTTCACGTAAAGAGATCATTTTTAGCGGGATTTTTTGCTTTCTGCAAAACCTAAAGACAACACCATTTTAAAAAGGAAGGGCTGGGTGCCACTTTGGCTGCAAATACCTGTGGGGCAAGCTACCAGCACCACCCTTCAGCCTCCCACCTCCCTCTTTTTGGTCTTCCATGACAGAGCTACAAATATCTCAAATACCACACTGAGTTCAAATTCCATGTCATAAAGGAATGTTCCCCACCTCCTGTGATGTGGAGAACATCAGTCTCTGCCTGCACATTTAATCTCTTGCAGTGGTCAAGACTGTTGAACTGGTGCTGAACACTTGAGTTGTTCCTCCTCCCCCATCATAAATGGAATATATACACAAATTAGAAGCTATTGCATAAAATTAACCATGCAAACCCCTCCCCCTCCCTTTTTTTTCCCCCTCACTGTAGCTATTTATCCAGCAACAGCAGAACTAGAAATACCCCAGAGAGTAACTTAAACTAAGGAGAGGGTCAGGTTGAAAAAAGTGAAATAGGATGTAGCCAGAGTTACTGACAGAAGGTTCAGCGTTAACCAGCCTTTGGGGCAATACTTTTGTAATCACCAAGGCTAAAGACAAACAAGCCTCCAGGTACAGAGAATGTGCCATCTCTGTGGCTGTTTAGGAACAATCGGTCCTACCTAATGGCCAGGGGATGGATTAGTCACAGCCTGCCCCAACACAACTGTTTTTTGGTCTATAATTACAAAAAGATAGGTGTGATCAGTTTTATTTGAAGTAGTTAGCAATGCTGGGAAGGCAAACTACTACGTTGTGACTTTAACATTTGTATTTAGTTGATTTTGGCAGCTGATGTTTTTAATATTCAGGGATAAAAATAAAAAAAATGTCCTAAATGAAAGGGGTTATAATACATAGGTTATCTATTATTTGGAAGATTTTAATATATTGAAATGCTAAGATTAAAAGTAGCAGTTGAAGATCTGCAACCTTCACTGGACTGATCTCCAGCAAGGTTTGGTGATCAGCTTTAGATGGCTTGAGTACGGAAAGAGAAGGAGGACTGTGTTGCACACAGAGGATAAAAAATGCCT
The DNA here is from genome assembly GCA_013397975.1 of Machaerirhynchus nigripectus. NCBI lineage: Eukaryota > Metazoa > Chordata > Aves > Passeriformes > Dicruridae > Machaerirhynchus > Machaerirhynchus nigripectus. The sequence goes on from VZRQ01007228.1 coordinate 264,296, forward strand.
GATTTTAGATTTTGAATGTATTATGTAAGTTTCTCATGTTATGAGAAGCAGATCATTCCAGGGTAGGTGTTCAGCAGTTTGTTGTAAGACACAATAAAAGTCCTATAAAAGCAGGTGAATGAGAGCTTCCTCTTTAGAGCAAGGGAATGTGAGTTTCTCCTAACTTCAGATGTCAGCTCAGCTAACGAAAACCTGCCATTGCTGCGGTATCACAGACACTTTCTGCAGGTACAAAAGCAGATATATATCAGCCCTCAAAACTGCACGAAGGGAGCAGGGAAAAATGAACAGCTGCGAACGAGGCAAGCCGTGAGAAGATTTCATTTTTTTCAGTATTTCTGTTGTTGTGGAACCCCCCACGCAGTTTTCCACTGCTGCCATGAGCAGTTACCTGAAATCAAGCTGGGAAGAGGTTGGATGGGTCTGGCACACGCAGGTGTCTGTGCCCCTTCTTGCCAGCGCAGGGACTGGCACTTATCCGGGCAAAGGATGGGCAGGGAACCCCCTGCCACATGTTCAGAGGAGAACAGAAAGGACCGACCTCATCTTCTGCCTTAGGACCTGCTCCTTCTCCTGTCCAGGACTCAGGGTCCAGGAGGTCGTTTCAGAATATATTTTTCAAGCTTGTGAACAGTGCAGTTGATTTTGCTGCTTCAGTTAAAAGCTTAGATGTGCTTGGTTATCTTCAGACTTCACTAAAGGAATCACTGGGTAACAGAACTGTTAAGAATGTCTGCTTTGGGAAACAGTGGAACTGCTGCTTAGCAATAATTAGCAACACTGCATCTCGAGTCTGATTTTACCCCTATCAAAGTCTGCTTCCACTGTGTCCAGAATGTTTCTATACAGCCATTCATCAAATCTTCTCCAAGCATGTCCTGAAATCTAGTTTTGTCTACACTTTTATCGCAATTTCTTACTCAGGTGATAACATTTTTTCCACTCGTTTGGATTCTCAGTCCTCAGAGCACTGATATTATTCAGCAAGAATGAGGCTTTGAGCAGTTATTGACTCTGTAAGCCCAGTCCTGCCTTCATTGCTGAGCTAACACCCACTGACACCAAATAGGTGCATTTTATTTAGTAAAGGACCACTGGAATAGGTTCAGTGGGCAGACAACTCTTAGCTTATTTTTTGTAGTATTTTATCTTGGTGTGAAGCTCAAGGTTTCTTTCCAGGCCTGTATCCAGCTGTAAAAAAGAATTACAGCAATGACACTCTCCAAGAAATGACCAGACAACCTAGGAAATGTGGCGAGTCCTATGGCTACACTCAGGGAAACACGCTTTGGGTGCTTGAATCCGTGCTGGATCCAAAGGGGAGCAGAAAACAGCTGGAGGTTCATATTTCAGCTCTCCATCTTCTAAATAAAGCCACTGTGTGGCTCTGGCTATAAATTAAAGATGCAGGCAATTTGGAAATGTTCTTAGTGCCATGGTAGGTGAAATGCAGCCCGTTGCTGGCATCCATCACCAGAGACAACACCGTCCTTGGATGTTTCTACCGGGGGATTAGCAGAGAGATTAAGAGAGCTCCCCAAGAGCATGAAGGAGGTCTGAAAACATGGGCAGAATCTCCAGTCCAATGCCTCAGCCATGATCTTTGTTCCTTAGTAGCTGTGCTTCATTTCATAATCAGGCTTGGGAGCCTTTCCCCCGCCTCAAAACCCCAGGAAAGATTTCACTGTGGGTGTTTGCTGTTTCACTGAAAAATCATCTGATTTCTGGTTCTCAAATAGAGAGCAAGTGCCGCCTAATGGCTTTTGTGTTAGGAGGATATTCTCATTTCCCACACGCTGCCTGGCTCTGGTTGCTGTTATGAGAAGTTTAGAGAGTGCTCCTTGGAATAAGAAGGAGGGAAGAAAAAACATCAGAGGGGGCTAAACCTGATGATAAGTTAGACCCAGTGCAACGTGTGGCTTTTCCTCAATGCTTTCAATGGCAAGGAGACAACGAGTTACATGAGCTCCTGACTTTTTAGAGACCCTTGGCCAAGAGTCTGACAGCTAAAATTTGTTCTGTGGGAAGCTGGAGCTGGGAGATATCTGCAAGGGCAGCTCCTGTAGACCAGCCAGGGCATCCACAGGTGACTTCTGCTCTCTCCCAGCAGTCTTGGTATTTGCAGTTAAATGATTATTAATCAGGATTTGCTGCTTCATTAAGCAAAATCCCTTGGTTTGAGCAGAAAACAGTGGCTAAGTGTTGAACTGATGAGCTGGGTAAACGTTGCACACACAGCACAACCTTTAAATGTCAGTAACACGCCCTGCTCCTGCAGTTGGGTACCCATGGTAGTTTAATCTTACTTTTTCTTGGAAAGATCAAGTAGGTATCTTGACTGAATAGATAGAATGGAACAACCTATACACTTTTCAGATTTCACAGGAGAAAAAAAAAACCCTTGAAGTGCTTATTTTTGTTCCTTTTGTTTAGTAATTTATTTTTATTGCCACCTTTCTTTGTACCCTTAGACTTGAATAGCTATTGGTGGTTGGGTTAGGTGAACTAATGGTCTGATGGGTCAGAGGATCAGAGACCCTCTGAAGGGCTGAGACCACCCACCCTTTTCCTTTCAGATCTCACAAATTTTAAAAAGATATATTTCTTCAGGCTTTGGGAGGTTGTTTTCTCAATTCCCCAAGCTAGGAAGGTCCTCCTTCGATTGACACAAATTATATCCAAAATCCATTGAAGAATCCTGAAAAACCTGAAACATTCAGGTATTTTGTCCTGTCAAATCTGATGTGTGCTCAATATATTACGTTGAGTGTGCTAATGTAACTAGATAAGGGAAACAGTGAAAATTGCCCTTTGCAACTGGTAAGGATATTCAGAGGCCAATGCAAGCTCAACTCAAATCCTAGAGAGTAAAATTCCTGCTGTTTAGAGTGGAAGAGAGTCAGTCTAACTTCTTCTGATTAAATAATGTTAGGAACTTACCTATGGTACCTAATACAACTTTGATCCCTGGAGAGAGAAAGACATATCTAGAGAGTTAGCTTGTCCTGCCGTAGGATTGATGATGGGATATATATATATATTATATATATATATATATATATATGTCTATATTAAGTTTACAGAAAACCTCTTTAAGTGTCCATCATAAGATATGAACAGGGTTTTTAAAATTCCAGCCTTGGAAATGTAGATAAACTGTTCACTCAGGGAGTCAAGACTGGATCTTACAGGTCTTGACTCTTATTTCACGTGATGCTTAGCATACAGAAGTAAATTTAAATCTCTCAAATACAATTCTGTGCTTTACAAATGTTTTAGTTCCTGTAAGGATTCACGTTTTTGTTGGGGGGAGAATTATTTGCTCATCCATGAAGAAGAGAGGAAGAGAAGCAGTGGCCTCAAGATACAGGAAAACTATGACAGAGTTTTCAGTTTATTGATTTAGAGGACTGGGCTTGCCCACATACCATAAACACCTCCACTTGCTGCCCTGAATTAAATATCAAGTCCCAAACACTCAGCCTTGAGAGGCCACAGGAATCACAACCACCCAAGACAGAGTTCCTCTGGCAGAGTAGCAGTGGAGCTACATTTAGCCTTACCCATGTCCACTTGTTCAATCTATAAAACCTACGTATGTATAGAGATTTATTTATTTATTTATTTAATCTGTAAAAAAATATATATATAAAGTTTTTGGTGTTCTTGAGGCTTTTGCACACATTAAAGCAGTTAGACATTGTTGCTTATCAATACACGAGGAGATAGAAAACGGGCACAGGTTTTCTGCTGGAAGTAGCCATTTACAGGAGCAGCTCTAGATACAAGAGAAACACGTGCAGGTGCTGCGATCACACGTGGGGCTAAGACTTACTCCATCGTGGATTCAGAAGTTTTTAATCCAAAAGGACAGACAAACAGCACTGAATTGTTGCTTTGAAGCCATTCCCGAGGTATCGGTGGATCACGGCAGCTTTGTCCCTGCAGCGTGCGCGGTTCCTGTCCCGACTCCCACTGGAGGACAGCAGATTACTTCACTGCCTCCAGAGGAGCATCAGATGCACCACTTGCCCACCCAGTTACACACCCAAACCAGCAACCAAATGAGGGAAATCCGAGGCTGACTCCCACTGCTCTCCCCTTTTCTGGCAGGGAGTTGCTATTTTCTTCCTACCCCTTGTGCAGGGCAGAGTACAGCAATAATGAGGGTCTGACTTTCCTTTCAGCAGCTGTCCCATGTTGCCTCTGAGTGCAGGAAGGAGAGAGGTTGTTAGCAAACTTAGAAAGGATTGGAAATTCAGATTTCAGGGATAGATGATGGGAAAAGCAAGATGGGGAGGTTTCTTCCACACCAAATAATAAACATCACCGCTTGAAATAAAGCACTTGATTATAGTATAAAATTGTATTTTCTACCTTTTTCAGTCAGACATTATTACTCATAAACTAAATAATATGATCATTTTTTAAGAGCTGAGATCATGCCTAGAAATTGGTCCAAACATGACTAGACATTGTAATTCATTTTTTCAAGGTTTTTGCTAGCCAAGAGCCAACATCTGTACTGAAGTGGAAAGGATTTTAGAGAGGATGGGTTGTTCCTACAGAAACTGGTGTGTCATTTTCAGAATGCTGCTGAAATTAATGAGGGTATGGACAGTCTCCTTTCTTTCAAAAGAGATCATTAGTCCATGCTTCCCAGTGTGAAATGTAAGGATGCAAATATGGGCCGTCAGCTGTGTTTTATGAGAGGGGAAAAATGGAGCTACCTGGTGACTTAAAGCAATGCAAATTCTTCATGGTGGTCTTTTTTGGACTGGAGGCACTGCAGACAGCACCTCTCAGGCTTCCTAACCTGAGCACAGCTGAGATCTGGGTCATTTGTATGCCACTGAAACGCTTTTGTGGTGCATTATAGTGGTTTCCTTTAATAAACCAGTGTAGACCTCCGACCAGCACTGCTGGGTTTGGAACCGAGCTGGACTCGTGCGTGCACAGCCAAGGGGACTGGAGCTGCTCCAGCGCCCGGTCTGGAGCCATTCTAACTCAGGCCTGGCTTTTCCAATATGTTTTTATGATCATGCTTAATTATGGGCATGAGAAATAACTAATTGCCGGAGTGCATGGCTTTCTTCCTCCAAGAAAATATGCCACGGCTGTTTTGCTTATCAGATTTTGCAACCCACGCAGCCCCCGCCAGCAGAAAAGGTGCCGAACATCGAAAATATTATTTCCTTCTCCTGAGTGTTTAGTATAACAATATAAGCATTGACCGTTGTGTACTTTGGTATTATTTTCCTTTCCTGCTTATAGTCCCTTCTCATGTTTCTCCATCATTTTAGGCCCCTAATAGGGATAGGATGAACCCATTGATGTCGGCACATGGAGGCCTGCTAGTGGCATGCCTTTGGTTTTAGTCTCCTAGCAGCAGCCATTCATGTTATGTGGGCTTTCTTTTTTGGGCATTGCCCACCCCTGAATCTGACTTCAGGCATTTTTCACTGCCTGTTCTGCATGAATAGCCACAGGCCTCTTGCCAATTGTCCCCCCTCCTTGAAAGCCAGCCTCAGCCAAAGGCCTTTTCAAGTGTGATCCCAGAGTGCCACACAGGCTTTCAGGGTATTGTTGTCGAGATGAGGGCCCTGCACTGGAAAGTGGGGTCAGAAGAGAAAGCACTATAAGGGGTGATGGAGGCTTCATGCAGTCCTCAGATGCTGGCCTGTTTATTAATTTACAAAACTAATGTCACTGTCTTTAGAGAAGAGATTGAGTGAAAAAGATGCCCTTTGAAGAGAAGAACTGCTTTTGATGCATTACCAAAACACTGCTCCCCTTATTAAATTGATTTTATGGAAGAAACTACAGCTAATAAAAGTTCAGAAACACCAATAAAATATTGAAGGTCTGGATTCAGTGTTTTCTTCTTTTTCCTCATCAGCTCAGACACAATTCATGTTAATGGGTTTTACAAGCTGTCCTTGGGCAAAAAAAAAATCCTCAAATTTGCAAATATCTGGTCTTCCTTATGCGTGTCACACAAACTACTAGTCAGGACAGCACAATAGTGCAAGCCCTTTAGCAGAGCTCTCCTCATACATAACGTGATGAAATATTCAAGCAGAATTTGTTTACCACTCAATGTTTTGGGGGTGTGGGGGGGTCTAAAAGGGTAGGGGTCCATGAATCTTGGATATAACACGCACAAGTGGCTCAGCTTGCGAAAAGATTCAAAGCTGGGCTTGACTGTTGCTCCTGCAGCCAGTGTTGGTGCAGATTAGTGGATCTGGGCAAGCAGTTCTCTGACCTGTCCCTGTCATGTGAGGTGGAGTCCTGTTGTCCGGTGGGATTTGAGGTTTGCACTGCGGGTTTTAATCTAAGAGCAGCCTTGGGAATAAATGGGGTTTTTCCCTTGATTCCTTATTCTTCCTTCCTTTACCTGGTCAAAGGCGAGGCTGGCTGCATCCCCCTGCAGGCACGCTCACGGTGGTTGCATTTTGCTGACCAGTCCCACTGCAAACTGGGAACTCCATCTCCTGCCTCCCAAAAATAACGAGGGAGATGCTGCTCTCTCCATCTCAGAGCAGCCCGGGAAGCAGTGTGCCACACCCAGCTGAATCCTGTTCTCTCATTACCCTGAGAAACCAAACCAGGAACGAGTGCCTTCATCCGTAGAGGTCTTGTGACTTCCACAAATGGCTGTTGCCATGAGCTGCCCCGAGACACGGGGTGATCATCATCGTGGATGCTACTCAGCTGCTGGCTCAGGGAATTCCGAGGCCACAGCCGTGAAACGCTCCAGCTGGAGCTAAGGACAGCTGCCACTGCATCCTCTGCAGGCTGGAGGCAGGAGGAAGGCACTCCAGCCTGACCATTCCAGCGAGTTACGGATAGATGCAAGATTAGGAGTCAGTTTTAAACATGTGGCTGTAAACGTGTGACTGAATTTTAAGTGCTTTCAATTAATGCAGATCAAAAGAGTGTTTTGTAGTCGGACAGACCTTCAAAAGTACCAGACTTCAAGCATAAATCTGTCCAGTCTTCCTTTGTTTTTCATAACTTGTCTTGCCATGTTTGTTAATTATGGAAGGCATTTAGGACTTGCTCTGTCTCATCCAGTTTCTTCTCTTCTGTAGTGCTCCAGCAGTGAAGTCAGCAGTTTTACCATCCACTGCCTTGGACCTGGAAAGTCATTTATGGCCAGCAAGTGGGTGTAAATTGCTAATGGTAACATTTTAATTCTACCCTGTGTGCAAAGAGAGGGAGATTGATCCATGGAACAAAGATAGTTATATAACCTACTCACCTTCCTAGTAGCAGAAAATAATTCAAAAGCTTCTGATCTCTTTTTTTGAATGATAATCCAGGAGAAATAATTTTATGATGAGGAATATTCTTACCTGAAAGCAAATACCAGAACATCACCCTGTATGATAAGCACTGGTAACATTTAATTGTATGTTTATTTTGGTTTCCAGCGCTGCTGCAGAGAGATTCACAGATTAATACAGAGCATTACTCTCTGTGCTTCTCTCAAATACATGTTCTCAGATTGATATATTTGGTTATAAATATATTCATTTGAAGCATAAAAGTGGTGGGTTTTTCCTGAATAGGACACTATTACCAATTTTGGTATATGTATATTGATAGCTAATTCTCTACAAATTATTTTTGTTGGAGAAAGACTTGGTAGGTTTTCAAACACAGAATTCAGTGAAGAATTAGGAGACTGGTTAGTGAGTTATCCTGCGACTTTTTGAGAAATAATTTCATATCCTTTTGTACTTGCAATTATCTGATATGAAGATACTGCACACCTCAGCAGAAAGGTGTGAAGGGCTTTCGCATACTTCATCCTCTCATTAAAACTAGCTAATTTGGAAATGGCTCCTTGAGTTAGGTTAAGAAGTCAGATCACCCAGCCTTTTGCAGTGCTTTTCAGTCTCACAGTCAAGGTAGATAAACAGGCCGAATATCTTCTTTTAACGTTGCCGTGTCTTTCTTCTCTTCATTAATGAAGAATGTAAAAGTGAAAGGTTGCCAAGCTGACACTGCTTCAGTCAAGGCTGAAAGCTACTAACCGTGCCTGAAGATTCTCTAGGAAACACAGCATCTTTGCAAAAAAAGCATACCTGGGGTGCAGGAATAGGCGTTAAAGAGCTCTGCAGCCTGTGGTGATAAATCCAACACCCCCGGCCAGTTTGGAACTTGCCTGTACAAGATCTGTTTATTTTGGCTTCAAGTGGAGGAGAGGATTTGTCCTCTATATGTAAACAACCACGGATAATGGGATGTCAATGGACGTATTTCAATATTTACCTTTTAAAAATTAATCAAACTAACTGCAGAAAAGTACTGAGAGAGAACTATGACAAGTACCAGGAAGTTTCTCATGAACTACTTCCCTTCTCCTTCGTTATGAACAGCAGTAAGTGGTCAAAGTACCCAGGAAAGCTGCTCTGGCAAACTTGCCACTTCCATGGCAGGAATAAACACAGCCGTGACCAGGTCAAGAAAATCCCCAGCGTGGGGAGAGATTTTATGATGGCTTAGAGGCACTAATGGGTAAAAAAAGGTGCCTGGTAAAGATAGAGGGTTGAGTAATCTTGAAAAGTTCAGCATTTTGGTTCAGATAACAAGCTAAATAGTTTATCTGGAATTTTCTGAATCCCACTGAGGTGAAGCTCAAGCAGCAATCTTATGAAGGCAAGGCTTCATGTGGCATTTCGAACTTCTGCTTCTGGTCCATTTAAAAATTAAACAAGAAGTGCAAGAATGAAACACTTCCTTAAAAAGGAAGTTAATTCAACGTGTTTTAGAGTTAACTGAGTTTTGAATTGGTTAAGCTCAGATTTAGGTGTGATTTTGGACAATTTTATGCTTATTTTGAACCATTATCTGTTCTCTAAATAGTCAGGGAAATTTTTGTAGCTACCTGGACAATATCTACATCAGATTCCAAACACAACATGAGGTTAGCATTAAATGGGGTTAGTAATGCAAATTTCCACATCCTTTTATTCTTTTCTCCTTTTGGAACCCTCCTATTTCCCTCACAGCTATTTATCATCAGAAGGATAAAGGATAAGAGAGAAGGGGCAAACCAAAATAAATTTTTAGAAAACAAAAACAAACAAATCCGTCTTCCCTAATCAGACACTGTTTTCTTTTTGCTCCACAAGGTAGATAAAGTGCCTGAGAAAATCAGGTTAAATGAAGAGCAGTGACATTGTGATAACTGCGGACGGAGACCTCAAACAAAGCGGTCAAGCTATGAGGAAAAGGCACTGGTGGTGTTTTGCAATGGAAAGGCTGTAGAGTTGCTGAGTTGGGTTTTGAAGACCACGTGAAATCCTTCTGCAACTTTCTCTGCAGATTCTGCTTTCGCTAAGTAAAAGCCATGCTGTTTTATCCCGGGTGTAATGAATGTGAAACCAGCAGCGAGCAGGGAATGTCCAGACCCCACCACAAGGCACGGCCCTGCTGCAGATGTGAAGCAGTTGCTTCTCCACCTGTAGATAACCTGGTGCGGGTTGTGATCTCTCAAAGTTCTTTGTAGCATTTGTCCGCCTTTCTGCCTTTTTTCAGCAGTTCTAGAAAGGCTTATGATTTTAACACAGGGCTGTCGGAAAGGCTCAGCTTCCCAAAAAATCTCAAGAGGTAGATGGATTTTCAGAGGGAAATCTGGCTCTGTATCTTGCAGTGGGAGGTCACAGACATGGACTGGCCTGAAAAATTTAGTTGCCCAAATAAGAGCTGTGTTGTTTTGAATTCCTCACTTCAACTGTAATGGCTGGGAGTCTGAAAAAATATCCTAACTCTGCTTTTGAGTCCCTTTAATTTGCTTCTACTTGTGGATGTCATCCCCTGAGTCCTGCCTGTGTCCTTCAGTGTCTTGCTCACACTGAGGGAGTGCCTCAGCCTGGATGTGCAGAGGGACTCGGGCAGAGCTCTGTTACCTCAGAGCCCCTCATGCATGAATTGATTTCATTGCTCGAAATTACAACAGCGAGCTGCTCCACCTCAAAGAGACTTTGTTTACTGTTCTTTTTCTTTGCAGAGTAGTCCGAAATGGCCAGAGGATCCACAGGGATGGAAGTGCTCTGAAGGTAGGAAGGTATGGCTTCAATTAATATTCCATTTGGCAGAGTCAAAATGTTTCATAACAGTACACTAATTTCGACAGGATTCAGGCTTTGAAGTTCAGTTTTTGTTCTGCCCTGGGAGAAATGTGACACAAAAACCTCTGAGATTTTTAAAAAGAACGCAAAGCAGTTTTTAAAATGTTTGAAAAAAATTTTAGTTTTACTTTATTGCAAAACAAAAGCAATGCTGGGGATTCAGAAATAGTGTAGAAGCAAGTTTGGCATTCACTGGCTATTTCCTCGATATATAAACATGGAGACCAAAGAATCCATCTGATTACCTTGGTATTATTGCTGTCTTCCAAGCTCTTCCACTCTGGAAGTGTGACTGATCTGTAAAGCTTTAAATGGTAATAAAGTGTTAGGAATAGGATTTCTGTGTGGTCCCTGTGCCAGCATCAGAGAAAAAATCCAATGCAGCTAATCTGTTCAAGTTTAATGAATGTCCTGCTGACTTTTAAGGGAGCTGGCTGCCTGACTACCCTCTGAGACTTTAAAAATCTCCTCCTATTTTTGTAGAATTTTGTCAGGAAACCAGATTGAGCGAGCCCATATAGAAAATGCCACTGCCGTTCCTACAGGTTTCCACAAAACATTTGACCCCTCCCCTCCCTTTCTTTCTTCTTTTTATACCTCTCTGGAATGCAGATATTTTGGTTAATTTTCTCCAGCTGTCACAGAGTCTCACAGGAAAATGACCTCGCAGAGTGACCACTTCCCCTATTCCTTGACTTAAGTAGTTTTTTTATTTTCTTCAGAGCTTTCACCACATCATCCACATCACTGTCTGGTGTCTTTCATGAGTCAGGAAAAAAGCAAAAAAAAAAATTTTCCACCCTTTAGAAAAAAAAAGGGGAACCAAATCAGATCCGTTTGGGTTGGTTTTATCAACTTACATCAGTATTTCAGAGCAGTTTGGGGCAGCAGAAATTTAACATCACCCATTCCTGCTAAAAAGTAGGGAGGTATTAATAATTGGATATTTTTCTTCTAAGAATGATTTTCATCACGAAATTTCTTCATTCATTTAGTAATGACAGCAGTCTCAGGAAGTCGGAAAGTCAGACCTCTCAATTATTTTGTGCTTTTCAATATACAACCCAGAGGGAAAAATTTTATTGCAGAAACTTTGTACTAAATTTACTTTTCTGAAATAGCATTATGGGGACAAAAAAACCCAAACAAATCAGCAAAGCCCTGTATGGTAAATATCTATGGTTTATGAAACACGTAAATATGTAAATGAGATGCATATATCTCAAAAGCTAATGGTTTATTAAGTATCAAGGACCTGTTGTTAAGCACGACTTTCCTCTTCCTTTGAGTTCCTCCTCTGTTTTGGTGAATACCTGGTAGGGGCTTGTAGAATGCCAAGGATTTCCAAGCACAGCTTTTCCTCACTGTAACAGCTCGTCATATTCTCTATCTCATGTTTTGGATGAGTATCCCAAAATCTTGGTGTTTTCTGTGGCAGTTTGAGAACTTTCCTCCAGGAAATTGTGATGAACGTGTTCTTTTTGAGTGTCCTTGTGTTCACAGGAGGGCTTCATCAAGACTGTCCAAGGTGAGCAGGTTGTAGCTGTGCCTCGTTTCTCTGATCTTCCAAAGCTGCTATCACCACGTTATTTTTGTAACATAGACTTTGCAATAGTTTAATTTCAGAATTTTGGGGCTGATTGCTTGATACAACCCCCAGCAATATAGGTGTTTTATAAAGAAATTCAAGGTAGATTTTAATGGTTTGTGACACCAAGTAGGCCGTCTGGTATGAATAAAGCTCTAAAAGCAGGTTACTGTTGTGCAGTGATAAGATTTTGGGCTCTTCTGTCCTGTGGGCAGAGTAACGAGCTGACAGATTTGAAAGAGCAGCCCGAGGTGCAAAGAGCCAAGCGTGGATTGCGGAGGTCGCTGCAGCGTGAGCCTGGTATGTACCTCACGGAGCCGGGGTGGATGGGAGCTGGGAAACAAGATTTCATCATGTCTCAAAGGCTGCCATGAAGGACCTGAATTAGGTTGAATTAAGCGAGCAAAATCATGGTGTGACTGATGAGCACTTGGTTTGTAACCCTACTGATGGTCCCGCTGTTGTGTACAAAGAATAAATCTTTACTCTTTCTCTGTGTTTGTGACTATACATCGCAGGGATGCCTCAGCCTAAAATGGGATCATCCTAGTTTGGGATGGGGCTGTGTATTCCTCCTCCTTACAGCAGCTGATGTATGGGAACAGCAGCTTTGAAGGTGCCCTCAGCTGGATCCCACACAGGAGATTTCCAGCACTGCTGCCCGGGTTCTGTATGTGGGCAGATGTGCTGCCTCAGCTGCTGCTGATCCAGGTTACCCTTCCTGTCCATCCCGACCACTTCACTCATCCCCTAAAGCCTCCAGCTGGAAGGAGGTTCTGCCAAAAGACGTGGCAAATCCGAGGAAGTGGGAGGGAAGAGGGATGGTGGCACAGTCTCTGCAGGAATGTGATGGGTCACAAACTCCTAACTGGAAATAGCCAGGGCCCGGGCTGTGCGTCCAGCTGTGCTCTGGGAGGTGCTCAGTCATGAGCTGATCCCACTTGCTGGAGATCCCATCTCAGCTGGGAATGTGCTTTTGGAGCAGCACTCCAAGCTGTGAGCCTGAAAACTGAAGTGGCCTTCTTGACTATATTGTAACTTGGGATTAAGGGAGTAGGAAAATGCCTCAAAATTGCGTGCAGCATTCTTTCACTTGTATGTATGCTGAATGGATTCAACTTTGTGAACAATCCCGTTTATTTCAGCGGAAATTCTTTCAGGATAAGCTTTGGCTCATTTTGGAAAAATGATGGCATCTTTTCCTACATGATTCCTTTTTGCCGGAGCCGAATTTTTACAGCTAAAACCTCTGGAATTTAGGAAATCTGACAAACAGGTTTTCCAAGGCTTTCTAGTCTTAATCACAGAAGTAAAGGAGGATGGTTCTAATGGTATAATCTTATATCCATACCCTGTTTCAAATGCCTGCTTTGCACAGGATGGAAAACACTGCTAATAATAATAACAACATTATAAATATGGATGATAGGTGGAATAACTACTTTCTTGGAATTAGTACCCGCGAGATAGGATGGCTTGATTGCTTTGCTTCACCTCTCAGAGAGAGAGACGGAATTTCCAACTTGCAGATTTTGTTAAAGATCAGTCAATATAAAAAAAAAGCAACAACTTAGTAAATTGTTTAACCTGGAAGGTGACCATCAAGTTTATGATATTAAAATGGGGTGTTTGTACCTGCTACATGAAAATAATTACATAAACATCTTCCTATTACCTTAGATGGAATCTTTGAATTTCAAACTCTAGAAATTCTAGGAGGAAAAGAGGGGATGAACCGGAGAATGTATCCCATATTCCAACTAATCAGTGTTTCCTCACATGTATCTGTTTCAGGAAAAGACTTCAGCATATGTTTAGCTTTAAGCCTCTGCTCGGGTCTCACTGGGTTTAAACATGCACTGGTCAGGGATGCTTTCTTAAATAGAAGCAACATGTTATCCCACTGAAATCCACTTGATTTGCCAGCTACACCCCTCCTTTGCACAGAGGTGATTTCTACAGGCATCCGTAAAGACAGGGGAAGCTGAAGTCTTTAGAGCAGCTCCTGCCTCCAGTATGGATTTAGATCTCTGTGGTACAAAGTGCAGCCTTCTCCCAGTGCCAAAGCTTTTCCCTATCAAAATAAACGCAACGTAGCATAATGGGACTGCAGGCGTCTTTTGTGGTCTATGGGAAAATAATAAATCACTTATTAGGGTATTTTTGCACTGTCCCTCTTTGTTCCCTGTCTTTACCATCTGACCACTCTCTCGAAAGACCAAGGCTGCACGAATGTAGAAGTGGCTTTGTTACGTAAGGGGAGAACCGAAGGTGTTGAGAGTGACTGGGTCATATTCCCGTCGGTCTCCTGCATTTAAACTCCTTTCAGCTTGGATTTTTGGTGACAAACTGCACAGCTGCAATGCCTTACATTTACCAGCCTGCATGTATGAAGGATGTGTAATGTTAACTAAGCCCTTTCCCGTCCCTCATGGAAGACCACCCTGCCTGCAAAATCTCCAGAGGAAAGCACGGCGTGTCCTGATCAGAAACTGCCTTTGCTGGCAGAAGTACAGCGTGTTGCATTAACCAAAACAGCATTTTTAGAAACATTTTTGATGGTGGCTGCTTTCTATTTAAATATCCATTTTGCTTGTGTAAACGGATCTCGTTCGGTCTTTACATCCCAACATGCCAGGACTATCTGAAAGCCTTGTTAACATTTTGCATTGGAAATTGTTTCAAGCCTTGCACAAAATCCTCAAAACCTGATATGCTCAGGGCAGAAAAAGGACTGGATTCTCCTCTGCAGTTCCCTAGACAGCAGTTTTCTCTGGGACAACCTTTCTGGTGATGTAAGCTTTCCCTTATCGTTCCTCACCACTGACAGTGCAGTTTTTCTGTTGGGTGGCAGCTTTTATTAAGCAAAAGCCACTTTCAAAACTTGTTTTGCTTCTCTCACGTTGGTTTCTCTGTGCCTTCACTTGTTGCTGTGTATTGCCCGACCATGAATTTACCACTTTTCTCCTGAACAGTGAGTAATGCAGCCCCCAAAAACTGCACTTACCATAGAAATGAATCATATTGTGCTGGACACAGCCGCTTACTGGCTGTGGGCACAACTGTGACAACATCGTTTGGTCTCTAATGGGACACTGAAAGGGAAGACCTGGGGTAATTGACTCCAGGGGAGTCACTTTTAATTTGGGCACAGCTGCATTTAGAACCTGGCCCAGGGAAACTCCTGCTGGCACTACCAGTGTATCTGAGGATATAACAAACATACCCGAACAGTATCCTTCTTGTTCCTGCTCAAATCACGGATATGAGGCTTCTTGCTTCAACTGTTCCTCTATATACATGTCAGCACAGCATAAAATACACTGTCTAGACAGGCTACTTGAACTTGCAAGGTGCAAGATTTGTAGAACTAAAACCCCTCTCTCTTCAACACCGTTTACAGCAGTGTAATTTCACTCAAAACAAATAAAACCAACCCTGGTTTACCTCTGAATAACCTCAGAGACACTCGGCCAATCTCAGGGTGTTGGGTTGAATCCCATGTTAGGAAACTAAAACTTGAATTGGTGTTTTCTGACAAGTGATTTACCCATCAGAAAGGTCTGGGCTGTAGGGCCAGTGGTGACAATGAGCTGCTTCTTTGCTGTGTCCCAGTTTTCTCAAGTGTGTGATGGTTGTAATTAAGTTAATTTACCTGTCCTGGATACTGTGACAAGTAAATTGCAGGAGGGCTTATAAAGGGGTATCAAATGTGTGGTTCTAGATGTGAAATCTCCAGGTTTAGACAGCTACTTTTGTAGGTCCCAGGAGAAGGGTCTTTCTTTTCCTGCCCACCATTCCTTCATTTCACAGCTCGTGGAGCAGTGGCCATCCTACATCAAAATCTTGGCTCTGTTTTGTGCATCTGTCTGGGGTTTTTCCATGGTCAGAGGCAGGAATCTCATCTCTCTAATCCTAAAATCCTTTTCTGCAAGAAAGGTGAATATTGCTGTTTGCAATTTACAGATGGAAAGACTGAGCAAGGAGGTTAAATCCTGTAGTTTAATAACAGACAGAGATAAGAAGCATAGGAACAAGATGGATGGGCAGAAATTTCAGGCCTCTGGAAAGGTTCAGGATCACCCTGCCAATTCACCTCAAGGCTGAACGCTGCATTCCTGTGCACCCAGAAGTGTCTGCTTCCCTCTGTGTCTCCTCATAACCTGGTGTAAATCCTCCCAAAGCCGGGTGCAGATGTCATTATGGTAATAATGTTACGGAGCTTTACTAGAGCACAGTTTCCATCCTGATTCTGACCCAAATGTCCACGGAATGTTACCCCCAATTTTCTTTCTTGTTGTGTGTCATCTCCCTCTCTTCCTGTGAGATTTAGGACCAGTTTTTGGATATAGCAAGGAGGTAGCTGGCATCCTCACCTTACTCTCCCACAAACTTATATCTTCACTGGGAATGGAAAGACCAAAATCTTCCAAGTTTCTTGAAAATTTTCTGGACTACGAGGATTTTGGGTTTTTAACGGTGGTGGTGATTTTCAGAAAGGCCTCATATAGGTCACCTCCATGCCTTTCTGTGTGCAAAGCACAAGGGATATTTTCCACTTTGGTAAAAAAAAAAAACCCCATACGTATTTTTGTAATCTACTTCCTGTGGTAATGTCGTGTACCAATGAAGCTAAAGAGAGAGTCAGAGCTGGGATGACTTCCATTCACTTGGAAAAGAAGAGGAGTAAAACTTCATTAGCATAACACAGTCTGTTAGATCCCATACTTCTGCCCCCCGCAAAGGTCTTCCTGTTTCCTTGTGTTTTGATAAAATGGCTGATACACTGCTAAATTGCTGGGAAAGTTAGGAATAACATTAATTTAACGAGGGAGTTAGATTAAAAATACACCATAGAGCTGGACTGCTGCTTTTTTAACTGCTTGGCATTCCTGATGCTGGGTCTTGGTTTCTGTAGCCATGCAGCATATGAATCAGAGAGAACCCACCCTGTGCTTTGGCATAACTCTTAAAGCACTGACAGTTCCTCTTTCTTCGGCAGTAATTAAACAAGTAAAAACTGGTTACTTTGGTTAGCAGATACAAATGTGGAAAATATCACAAATACATATCACTGGGCGTGTGTGCCTAAGGAATCTGGATGAGCTGTGGTTGGACTCTCCTTTCCCACATTCTTACAACAAAGGTGCTTTATCCAACAAAGCAATCTGGCCAAGGTCTTTTATTTCGGCTAATTCATGTGCTGTTTTTCCTTTGTCAGGCTTTAAGGTTTGCTGGTAGTGCAGTTCAGTGCAGCCCTTGACGACAGGAGGCACTGTTGGGGATAGGACTCTGCAGGGGGAAAACATCAGGTAAAACCAGGCTGAGACAGCCCCTAAAACTAAGGCCAGGCCTATCCTTAATTGTTTTTTTCCTTCTCCCACTGAGTTGACTGTCCTAGCGAGCCTGGCTACCTCAGCTCCCAGTTTGGGTGCACCTGTAACTCTGAAAAGGTACCCCTTATTAAAATCAGTCCTAAATAACCATGGTGGTGTCAAGGTGCTCGCGGTGGCACGGAGAGGTGCCGTGCTCCGGCTGCAGGGGCAGGCACCTTTCAGAACAGAGCTCAAATGAGTGCAGTCAGACCCCAGCCGGCTGGTTAAACACCTCCATCTTTTGGGAGGAAGCCTAAGCTAATGACAAAGCATTAACAGAGTTTCAAGGGCAGTGAGCTTAATGAGGACTCTCTTGGAGCCTCCATTCACAGCCATGGGACAAAACCATCCCCTTTGCCTCAGTGACTCCTCTATAAAATGGGGATAATCAGACCACGGTTTATAAATCCAGAAATCCTTCATGTGATGACACTTCGTGCTCACCTCTGCTGCCTGCTTTGTAGTGCAAACTACAGAACTTCCTTGGATTAGCTCCTGTCGGAAATATTTAGGAGAAATACACTATACTTTAGCATTTCTGCCAGAACAGCTGAGAAGCTGGCAATATCTAAAGCAATAACATGAGCATAACCCTGATCTTAAAGAGGCAGCCTAAGACACAATATAATTAATATAATACAATATAATTAATATAATATAATATAATATATTTAATAGAATATCCCAGCTGTCAATACTGAGGTGAGGAGACAGGACCTAATGCTTAACAATTGAAATGCAGGCTTGTCTTTTTTAGTGTTGTTTCACTTCGAACTCCAGGAATACCTATGGCAGTGACGTTGATGATCTGCCTCTTGCATTTTCTGCTTCCCACATTTATTTTCCCCTAACCTTCTCCTTGTTGGGCTGGTAGTGCACTTTCCTGATTTTGTATTTTTCAGTTCATCTCATGGCTCTTTTCCCAATGTCTACTGCTTTCCAAAACTGTTGGTTCAACTGGTACCTTATCCATGCACAGGTTCTAGGGATCCTGTGCCTGGATCAGGCACAGGAATGGCAATGACAGAGGTGGATGAAGTTGCTCAGCACACTGGCAGGAAAATCTCGTTAGGCTCCTTACCTGGTGATGCAAAAGTTTGTTGAATTTATCAGGCTTTAAAGCTGATAGTCCTGGACCAAGTAAGGGCAGGTTTGTTTTTTTTTTTAGCAAAATAGCTTCAGTTTATCCCTGTAGGTTATTTTATTTTTCTCAAATTGCCCAATTCATATTCGCCTCCCGCAGGGTTCTCTCTTCTCACTCCTATTTATTACATGCTGAGTTGCCTCCCCTCTAATTTACCCTCGTGGTACAACTCCACTGACTAAAGAGGATAAATTCCTGCTTTATACCAAAATAAGCAAAAGCAGAATTGGTGCCAGATTTTAACTTTGGTGAGCAAAGCTTCATTCTCTTTGCCTGGAATCATCCAGTGATACCACAACTGGGAGCTGCAGCCAGGCATCCAAGCACAACAAATATTCCTGGGTTTGCATGTTACACTTTCCTGCTCCTCAGAGTCAGGCTGGGAGGAAGAGGAAGATTAGGAAAGAAAATGTATGCATGAATATTTCAGCGATCTGCTGTGTCAGGAAGGAAAAAATGTAGAGAGCAGATGACTGATTCATGGTGTTTTAGTTGAAAATGTTGTAGCTTTTAAACATTGCCTCAGTGTGGTCGGGGTGCTTACGGTAAATACATTTCACACCAGATGTGGCCTCAGCCATACATGACTTAGAATTTCCCTGCACACAGTAACTGCCAGTTCTGGGAGCCTGAGGATCCCCAGGTTTCAGAAAGACTGTTCTTGTTGTAGCTGTCCTGCCCAAGGGGTGCCAGCAAAATGAGCACAGGGGTTGGGGAGGCTGCTGACCCCTAAAAATCTCAGGCTTCAAATAGTCTGTAAAACATAGATGCCAGTGTTCTGCTCCCAGGGGCTGAATAATGCCTTTTGTTCCCAAACCATGTGTCTTTGCTCCAGGAGGAGCAGGCACCACTAGAAGAGGTGATCTTCCATTGACCCCACAACATGCAAGCTCAGCAGAAGCTGAAGGGCCCATAGGACATTTTCCTTTCTGGAAAAATATGGGTAATACATACATTAACTACGTTGTTATTCGGTGCAAAAGCAGAACGGGGACTCCAGCTAAAAAAGATATTGACTGCCTACTATGCCTCTGTGAAATCCCTGCAAGTGATTTGGGCCAGAAAAATATGGATGACGATTTCTGCCATTCACCTGGTGCCATACATCTGCATGATTTCTAGAAAGAATCCAAAGATGTAAAAAAAAAAAAAAAAAAAAAATTAAAAGAAAAAATAGGCTGTTGCTGACAAGTTGGATGTGGATGTTGAGTTACAGAAAGATACTGAGTATACAGAAAATTCTGAGTCCACTAGTATCAGCAGGGTGTTTTGCCAAGGGTGTATTTCTTTTGGAACCGAAGTTGGAATTAGGCTTGAATGGGGCAAACACGGAGCTGATCTCGTGCACACGAACAGGCAGGGCAGCTCTGGTGAGACCTGGGAAGGAGTCTGGGCAGAGCTGCTGCTGCTGCTGCTGCTGCTGCTGCTGCTGCAAATGTGGGGCTCATTCAGCACAGACCTGATTTAAATGCTAGCAATGCGAGAGTCTAGGGAATACAGGAGTATTATTTCATAATGTTTAGAATATAAACCCCACTTTTCCTCCCAGCAGGACTGCGATGGTTTCTGGCAGTGCCTCAGTTAGCACTTTCCTCCCTGGGCTGTCCCAAGCTGCGGTCAGGTGTGGCATTGCAGGATGCTCTGCAGAGCTAACGTGGAAACCTGCAGGAAACCTTGATTTTTGGGTAAGACACAAATGGTATTCCCTACCTGAAACCAGGTGCAATTATTTGCCTCCCTGCCAGCTGAAGCCTGTGGTTCTCTGACCTCACTGCTTTGAGCACCCAGACCGAGTTTGCAGCCAGTCTGAGATCCCCGCATGTGTTGCAGCCGTGCCTCGGTGTCACCGAGTGGACAGTCCAGAGGCTTTGCATCATCCTGTGACAAGAGTCAGGCCCAAACCTAGATGTGAGCCTTGGCTGCCCAGGTCCCAAAGAGCCAAATTCGTGTTGCTGAGTCTCCACAAAGCCATGCAAATGGAAGGATTTAATCATGTCTGAATGCAATTTTGGGTAACTGAGCGATTGACGTAGTACTGGTCACAATATGTTGGCTGATGAAGACCACAATAAACTGTGCATGTCAGCTAATCATGATTAAACACTGATGAGGCCAGGCTAAAACTGCACTTAGCTGACATGTGCTGAATGCTGTTTGTTCTTGTCTACGCCGATTCACACCGCATTCAATGCGGCACAATATAGATAAGCCCTTTGGGGAAAGTGTAGCTCTGGTCAGGCCTCAGTGTTCCCTGACTGGCCAACAGCTGCTCCGAGCAGGTTTATAAAGGGACCACTTACCCATCCTTTGATGGAGAGATAAGCCACTGTAATGTAATTACAACCAGGGAGATGGGAGAGGGGAAAGAAAAAAATATGCCAATCATGAAGGGGGTACACGGAGAGCCTCAGATTCCTTCCAACCTAAACATTGTGGCAAGGAAAGAAGTCTTAATTAGGAAACGTGTAGGCATGGAACAGGAGCCCATCCTAAATGAATTGGGGTGTGATGAGCATAAAGAAAATGCTTTTTAAAGAGATCTTTGACTCCCACTGAGTGCTTGTTTCTTAGACTTCCTTGCCTAATAATGTCAGCATTTAAATGGCCCCAACTCCCAAATAACAAGGCTTTGAAGTTAACACCTCATTGAGGTATAGAGTTCATACGTTTGCTATTCCTATTATTTGGCTAGAAACCGTTTTCTGCATGGCTAGCTTAATAGGGCAACAGAATATTAAGTTGTATAGGGATTGAGAAAGCTATTCACACAAAGGAAAGAGCTACAGACTTCATGTATTTGAACAGAACCTGACAATTAAGAGAAAAGAGCAAAAGTCTGGGAAGTGCCCCGAATCACATAATTGCATGAAATTTTTTCATACCTGTGATATTTCCAGTGGCCAGGCACAAACACAAGGGATTTTCAGCTTGGACCATGTTAGGGAGTTGCAGTTGTAATTAAGAGAGGAGACGAGGTGTTTTTTCTGTCCTGCCAAGGTTTTAAAGCTTCAGGAAGTTCTTTGGCGGGACAGAATGAAGATTGTTTGGAGTTTTTCACTGAAAAAGGCAAAAAGGTGCTGAAAAATGATCTGGTGCTTGTTGGACCAGTGACTTAGGGAATGGGTGATCCAAACTCAAGTCTCCCTCTGTTGTTTTCCACCACTACAGAGGAACGCCTCAGCCACCAGGCTATCACCTATTTTAGAAATTTTTTCTTTTGGTTTTGGCCCCAGCATCCAGCAGATCTCTAAAAAATTACTTTTTCAAACAGCCTCCTCTCGAATACACCAAAAAATCGCTTTTCATTCATCTGCGTTTTTGGACCAGTTGTACCCACTCCTGGTAATTCGCCGTGGCACAACAATTATCCTCCCCCAAAACAGCTATTCTAAGTCAGAATTATCTGTGCCATAGAAAAGCCCAGAGCCTGCAGTTAAAGACAGGGCTCTTTGGTGCTTGCTGCCATATGGCAGATGTTTTCTTACCCTGAAAAATTCATGAATAATCTGAACAGCGCAAGGGAGAGAGTAAATGATGTTATTAAGCCCATTTTCAGGGGTAGGGGGCTGAACCATAATGTGACGTTTCACCAGAGCCATGCAGGAAACTTTGCAGTGCCAGGATTCAACTAAATTGATGGGATGTCCCAGGCTTTGACCACAAATAAACCACCTGCACCCTCTAAGTTCACCTTTACAGAGCATAAGTTAGGCATTAGAATGATTGCAGAAGTTGGAATGGTTTAGAAAAGATCCTCTTGTTCCAGTGCCCAGCTGAATAACAGCTTCTACTTTTTCTTATTTCCTATGGTTGTTACGGTTTAGAAAATGCTGGTGATAAAATTGCCTTGTGTTTGGGATTCAGGAGATTTCCTGTCATTTATGTCATTCTTTCACTGACATAGGCCAAGCTTATTCTTCAGTTATTTCTCTGAATATAGATATAAAGCCATCTGCCTCCTCCAGGCTTCAGTGATCGAAGGACTGCACCTTCATTCCTACCTGGTGCAATTATTTCACATCTATTCCACGGCCAGTACCACAGCAAAAGCCACATTTGGTATTCAGCTACAAGCGGTTGGCATCCCTGACTAAATCAGACAATTATCCTGGGTGTGCAACCAGAAGAATCCTCTGCAAAGATCTCCCCTTTTTTTGACTCTGTGAGCCCTCTTGGGGCTTGGGAAGCAGATTGAAGACAATCTCATGTATTTATATTAACTTGCTGCTGAGGATGCATCACAGTTTCCTCACAAATCCACTGAAGTGTTAATAGCATCTGTTCATTTTATAGCGACTTATGGATTTAAAAAAGGATGGATGGAGAGGAGAAACAGCCCCGTCACCCTGGTGGTCCTGTGTCCAAATGCCATGTTGTGCTGAACAACAATACTTTTTTTTAATGCTGCTTCTTTAAAGGAGAAACACCCTTTTGCACGTGTAATCATTGTTCCTTAAGCACTGTGTCCTTCTACGGTGTAAAATCACAGTGACAATAATTGCTTTGAGAAACAAAGCAGTCAGATTCCTCCTCCATTGTCCAACAAAGTGGGAGACTGACAGGGTGGGCAGCCCAGGTGCCTAAAGGCTCTGTCCCCTCCAGGAGCTGAAAACTTAGGTTCTCAAAATCCCTATTTAGCTGCAGACAGACTTAAACAGCTTAAAGAGTTTGAGTCCCTTCAGCCCACAGCCCACCGAGCTGATCTTTAATTTGGGAAGCAGGAGATGTATTTCAAAGAAGAGCTGTGTGTAACCTCGCAGTGATGGCATTTATTGGGAAGGGGAGGGGGAAGGAGAGGGGGCACTCACTGGAGTTCCAGTCCCTACACCAAGGACTGGAAGAGGTACAGTTGTTGGATAACGGGAAGAAGTTCTCTCTCCACTCCACCAGAGACGGAGAGAGATTCAAGGTGTGGTTTAGATCATCAGCTTGGACACACCTGTGATGGGAAAGATGAGGTCCTCAGCCTCTCCATCAGTTCCTGCGAGAAATATAAACCATGGCATTGTGTCATGAGTAGGAACTGGGCTCCCAGCTCAGTGTCAGTGACAGCTGCTCCTGCCACTGGTGACTCCTTTTTATTATCTCCTGTGCTTAAAATCACTGATGTTCCCGTGTGCAGTGTGACAACTTCTCCCTCGGCTGGGACAGGGAAGCTGGAGAGCGACAGTGGCGTGTCGGTACTGGGGCTGGAAGAAAATGCAGTAAAAATAAAAGCATAGGGGCCTTGTTCCCCTGTATGCATTCCTGTGTCTGAAAAAACACGAATTAAAGGTGGGACTAAAATCTGGGTTTCATATCCTGAATCAGGGGCACAGGTTACCTTCTCCAACGTCCCTCTCCAGCCCTGACCCCAGACCCTGTCTCCTGCAGGTCCCTCTGACCACATGCTGAGGCAACTTAACCCACTAATCTTGTGGAAAACTGTATTTTGATGGATCAGTTTTTCACTGGGTTTGTGATTTGAGGCTCTCCCTATCCAGTCAAATGAGCTTTAGAGCTGACACAGCAGCAGAGGGGAGGGACTGGAGCAAGAGGAAATAAGGGGGAAGGAGAAAAGGGAGAATTGTCCCCTTCTGGCAGTAGGGATGCTTTAGATTAGCTCAGCCATATCATCTGTCTGGACTGTGAGAGTAAACTCTGCTCTGTTTTCTGTTACTGCTTGCTTTACGCTTTGTTTGTTTTGGGTTTTGATAGGAAGAAATGTAGCTGTATATATTTGGGAGAGGGTTTTGGGCAAACATCCTGGTCTGACATCTGTT
>VZRQ01007228.1:288327-358501 GCA_013397975.1 Machaerirhynchus nigripectus
ATTTGGGTTTAAAATGCTTCCCTGTCCAGCACATCACAATTGCCAGTGGCCCCCAGGCTATTTCAAGAACACTGAGATGTTTAATTCAGCCCAGGCTCTGTGCAGGTCGCCCTGCTTGTGGTTTCTTCCCACGGTGCCGGCTACTGCTCCCCGTCCCTTTGAGGAGTAGCTCCAGGTCACACAGAAAACTAGGGCAAACTTGCCAGGAATGACATTCTCCTTTCCTGTGTTACAATCTGCTATCTTAATTATTATTTCAGTTCTTCCTGTTCAGTGTGAGGGTCCCTCCCCTCATCTCCCATATTAGTGTGTATCTTCTAAGGGTCAGCAACAGAGGAAAATCATCTGCAGAAATTCAACTCCGGGGAAAAAGAGGGAAAAAAAGTCTTATAAACATTCGTTCATTCATTCATTCATATTTAAGAATGAATTTTCTTCAGCTGTGTTGTGACCTGTACTGTCAGGAGAACTGCTAGATGAACTTTAAATTACACTACAGCATCCTTCTTAAGTTGCCTTGTAAAGGTTTGGGGTCTTGTTCAGAATGTTATTTTGTTCAGCCAAAGAACGGAAAGGGGTTAAAGTGCGTCATCATCAGAGTCCTCGTGGTCTGCTGGAAAAAAATGATCCCAGCTATTACTATCTGTGTGAATATAATATTTCCCTCATTTCAGCTCATTTCCCTAATGCCTGCCTTGTTTTGGGGAACCTAAGCTGAATAGACAGATTGTGATTTATGATTTTTGTACCCGAGGATCAGGCCCCGCAATGTTTTGTTTCTTAACTATTAAGCTATAACTGTGGAAAGGTGCCACCCAAATATAGGAGAGGAATCTTGTCAGTCTTCCTGCCGCAGAAGTTTGTTCTTTTGCCTTGATTTTAAATGTTTCGATGTAGAATTCTCATCTGTTCTTGTTTCTTAAAAGCTTCTCTTAATAACAGCACGTGGCTTGTGCTCCCCACCCTAAACCTGTGGAAAGCAGCAAGCCTGACATCATATTTAATGTGCTTCCAGAATTTCTTGATCACAGCTTAACTGCTGTAGGATAACAGCAACAACCAGCACCACCACCACCACAAATAATGAGAACCAAATAAGCCAGAGCACCGCGGGGACCTTACATGCGGTGGGTTTTGTGAAGAGAATTAACATGAAAGAGGGTTCAGTTTGGGGGTAGAGGTCAGGGCAGATAAACTCCTGTGTTCTGATACATTTCCTTAAAGTGGGAAGTGCTTTAGAGAGCGGGGCTGTGGGAAGAAGCTGTCAGCAACGGGGTGGTCAGCGGTGTCAAGGGTGGTGGCCTATGTTTTTCTTCTGTTGCAGCCTTTCATCCTCCATCTGTCAAGCTCCATAATTTTCAAGCCAGACAGTCAATTTTTAATACAAACCTTTAACTTCTCCCAGGTCTGAAGTGCCCCTTTTATCTCGGATTCACGCAAAAATGGCGATAAGTGGGAGATTGTTTAAAGCTGGTGTCCCCGCTCGGGTCTCCTCGGCATGGCACCAGGTTGCCACCTGGGCAGTGGGGTGTGCCCTCGGCCCCTGCTGTGGTTTCCCCCTCCACGGCTGCGTGCTGCCACGCTGGCAGCCTGTGGATCCCACACGGAGCTGTGAAGGAAGGGCAGCCAGTCCGGGGAACCCCTGGGACGGACATCCTGGTGCAGCACAGCAGGCCCCGTACTCCGGGCCCGGCAGACACCGGCAGTGGGATCAGCGTGGCCTCACACGCCCTGCTGACCCACTGGCCCCACTGCTGGCTCATTTGCCCGCTGCTGGCCACAGGGACTGATGTCCCCAGGCAGGCACGAAGCTGAGCTCGGGCTAAGGACCAGCACCAGCCCAGGCTCTCTTTACACCCCGCTGCACCCTAGCGCGTAGCTCGAGCTGACATCTTAGCGCAGCTCGTGTCGTATAATTTCAGCGTGAACACGACTTGGCCCGCGCTCAAAACACACAGCGGTTAAGTGTTTAAATTAAGGTTTAACTGACTCAGACACCGAATCTAGCTCCAGCTACTGTGTTGCCGTGCTATTGAATGCTGCAAACTGGAGTTCCTCCATTCATCTGCAAGGATTATCACAGTAGAGCTGGCAGTAAGTGAAGCATCCAGATGAGTTAATAAGGTGAAACCCAGTGAAATCGGTAGGGATCTTTCAAGTGGCTGCTTTGAGGCCTGTGTTTCATCCAACCATTCCAGATGAAGTTCTCCCAAGGAGGAAGCTGTATCTATTCCTTTATTCATTTCCCAACACGAATACATCCCTTAAAACATTCGAGGAATAGCACTGAAATAGGTGCAATAAATGGACTTACATTAAGAAATCATGACTTCTTAGCCTGGAAACATGGGGAAAAAAGTCCACCTATATATATACATATATATATATACATACATATATATATATATACACAAGTAACTCTGAGTGTAATAGGGATCATCTTATTTCTTCGTATCTCAAGACATAGCTGCTAGTTGGACTTGTGAGTTCTGCTTTTCTGTGCTTTAACAGAAAAAATATCCTGTTCTGTTCTATACTTGCTTGCAAGTTGTAAATAACAACTGAAGACATTTGGAGAAGGCTCAGGATTCCCTTGGCAGCAGGAAGTGTTTGGGTGTGGGGGTATTACCTCAGGCCATGAGTCTAGAAGACATGGAAGAGCCCACATGCCTTCCTCCGGGAGAGCAGGACCAGGAAGCTCCCTGCACAGACCTGACCCTGCCCTGCTGATGTCTTTGGCCGTCAACATTTTCACATGCAGCCCACCGCTGCCTCCTGCACTGATGTTGGGGAGCAGAGCCTCGGAAACACGGGAAAACAATCCCAACAGTGTGCTTCAGAGCTGGACTGCAAACTTTGAGGGACTAAGCTTCCTAATCACTACCGTATGGCTCATAAAAGGAGCAACCTGATACCAAGTACCAAGAGGTTGTTATTCCTCCTCTCTCCCCTATCCCACTCCAAATGTTAGAACAATAAATACATTTACCTCTTGTTTAAGATCACTTAAAATAAGTTGTTTTAATTAAACCTCCTGGCAATCTATCTGCACTAAGTGATTAAGTGCCTCTTCTTTCAGTGAAAGGAGAAGGGATTATCACAGGACAAGACTGACTGAATTGTGGACAGAGCTAGGACTGGATAAAGCTGCTGAATATTTTTCATCCAAATTCATGTGAAAATACTGTGAAGTTTCAATTTGTGTGATGTTGTTCCTCTCAAATATTTCCCCTCCTTTTAGACCTTCCTTCCCTCCCCACTGTCCCAGAGTCAATGAAATAGTTATTTCTCTCAGGTTAAAGTTCAGCTTTGAATATCAACTTTAAAAGCTGCCCAAGAAGAGAGCTTTCTTTACTCAATGGGCATCATTTTCAGGGAATAAACTTAAAAATGGAAAAATAGCAGTTGTGTTGATGAATTATAGCTATTTAAAGTTGTAAAAAAATTGACTTTGCATAGCAATCAGTTCTTTGCAGCTGCACCATAAAAAGCGTTTGTGGGCATTGTTATGCTATTTTTACATTTTAACTTGAAATATCTTGTGTGAATCAAAATTGGGTAATTATTCTTTCAAACCAAGCTTTTTACATCTCTCTCAGCTCAGGAATCACACTGGTGGGTTTGTTGTTTTATTGCTGGCCATATCACTTTCAGGATGGAGGAGAGTCACAATGAAAGGCTCTTTCATGTCTTGTGCTGTGTCTTGAGATGGTTATGGCAGCATCTCTCTTTTAGCCTCCCTACTCTCAGTTTTGTCTCCCAGCTCCCATCTTTCCCTGCTTCAGCCCTACTCCGGCTCCTGACATGATGGATTGGATGGGAAGCTGAAACAAAGTCTGGATCCTGGCACGGCCCAGGCAGGCAGGCAGGCGCTCCGGACAAACTGCTCCGCTAATTTATTTGGATTCTTTACCTGCAACCTCCCCGCTGTTTTAGTGCTGGGGCCTCTCTTGGGCAGGGACAGGCCAGTGTGCTGTGCTGTGTGGTGCTTTTATGGCGACGGGGGACAAATGATCATCAGGGACTGGCTGGAAACCCTTGGATATACTGGCAGGCAGGGGTGGTATTTAAAGGTAAATGCATTAACAGCACGCTGCCACCTCCTTTTATCTCAGCCACCAGCACGCTGCGGGCCAGGCGGGCAGGATGCCACCTCGGGGACTGATTGCTGCCATTTGCACTTTATAACCCATCTCCAAGTGGGAGTGAGAGGGAAAATGCAGCCAAAATGTGGGCGTTCAGAGTTGTCCCTCGTTTTTAATTCCTCCTATTGGCTGGGGAGGGCTGTGGGGTGTTAGGCTGAGTGGCTTAAGCTCTGACTTTCACTGATGAGCGAAGGAAACCGACATGGTAACATGTTATTCCCACTGTCCTTCCACTGGGTGGGAATTGGGTGGTTTTGGCTCCTAGTTTTAAAGTTTTCTGAGGTGAACAAGACACAGCATCAGTCCCAAATACGAATTTTTTGTTCTTTGTCCTAATACATGGCATTGCCAGTGCTGGTGTGATCTCTTTCTGTGTCTTTCTGAGACTAAAAATAAAAGTAAATTAAGCTAGGGACTTTCTGTGGTGTGGCCTCTCAGAATATATGTGAGTATGGAAGGAGTGAGATGTCACTGCTCTGCTTTAGGGAGATTCAGCAAGGACTTGAGCAACTGAGAGAATCTGCTGTCTGGCCTCCTGACCAGCTAAAATGAATTTTGGATTTTTCAGCAGAGGATCGTGGCCATTCTGCCTTTTAATCACACAGTATGAAGTTTGTATCCTGCATAATTACAGCAAAAATTTGGTCTTTTCAGGTTAGGTACAGAGCCATGCTTTACTAGAACGTTCTGCAGTATAAAAAAACTCCACTTGAGAGAGTGTGTCTTGCAAATAACATTTACTTTTTTACTAATTGGAAAGAATCAAACTTTCATTTAGCTGTACAGATAGGCTTTGATGTTTTTAAAGGAAAGGAATTCCTGAAGGCATGCTTCATTAGTAGGCTGAATTAATAAATAAAAAGACAAAATAAAAAGGAAAAAAAAATAAAATTGAACAATTCCTCACACATCTTTTCCACTTCAGATGTCTACAGTACACATGATCTTCCAGCTACATTTTCCTCTTGCAAATCATACTGGGTTTTATTAGGACAAGTTTCATTTTATCGCCTTGTTTTCCTATAAAGTCAACAAGTTAAACCAACAGGATTTAATTTTGGGTTGGCAGGCCAACTAAGAGATGATACATCGTGTGCCCCGCTTTTATCTTTTCATTTTCCTTCCTCCTCCCGCTTCCTGGTCTCCTTGAGGTGCTCCACTCTGCTGCTGCTCAACTTATTGGCCTAAAAAAAAACCCAAAAAACCAACCTTTGCAGGTGATTTATAGAACCCGATGGTTATTGTATGGCTAATGATTCATGGAACTTCATTAAATACCAAGTATGTGCCTGCTTACTGTCTGTGCACACCGCATATTAGAACCTTTGCACTCCCCCTTGCAAATTGCCCCCATTAAAGTCGCAGACAAAAGGTCCTCTCAGTAGCTTACATATTTTCCCACATGTGAGAGAGCAATTGGAAACTTCCTCTTGATAACTAAAAACTTTTGAATTAGAATTTATGAGAAGGGTCTTTTGGTCTCGTTGCCTAAGGGCTGAAACAGATCCCAGTGTGTACAAGCGTTCCTTTGATGCGTGGAGCTGCACAGGGTAACATTTTTTAACAGGATCAAAAAGCGTAATGCAGGGACAATGTGTGGAGGCCCTTGCTCTGACACAAGGAGTCGGAGCCTGTGTTTTTCCAAGGCTAAAAATCCAAAAGTAAGTGTCCAGGGCAGCAACAGCATTTTATATTCTTTTTAATTGCGGTAAAGTCCTAGATAAAATAATGGCAGTCAGTGTTACAACTTCCTTTTCTTTAATGTTCCCCGAAAAATGCTTTGAAGCAGCTTTTACCTTTGGGAAAGCATTGTATATGTGTTAGGGGAAAACATATCAAAAAGAAAATAAAGGGCCAGCTCTTTAATTGGTGGAAATCAGCACGGCTCTGTTGCAGGTATTGGAATTTCTCAAGCTGTGGATCTGGCTAAAAACTTTCTGTCATTTCTCGCCATGGGTTGATATATTCCTGCCCACTTATTTGGTTGGACCATCCTAATCTGATTTCACTATTGACAAAACATTTTCCAATCACATTTCTTCACAATTCACAAATCACTTCTTCACAAAGGCAGCAGAAGACTTAAACCCAGATCTAACTTTCAAATGGTGACCATTTCCCATGATTTCAGCTGCACTGTTCAAGGAGGCACAGCCATTTCCACTGTCTGATCCAAAGTCTCTACAAAAAGGTCTTGACAACTAGAATTTTTCTCACCTAATGGCAAAAGGAAATGTCTCAGCACTCATTTAGGTGCCTTATGTATGGTCTTCCATTATATCTCCCTTCACATTGTCTGTCTACATGCAAAGAAGAGTGAAAAAAAAACAACTTCCTCATGTCGTGGGGCCAGCACACTGCAGGCATCGCCTTGGTGATGACCACATTATGTCCACCTTGTTGTCTCATTTTTACAGCAGAGATGGTTTTGAGACCATTGTTCTGCATGCACGCTGGCAATAGCTGTAAAAATCTGTCATGATATCCAAGTCATGCACATCAGCCGAAATGGATGTTTTCACCAAGCAAAAGAAGCGGGTTTGAAAACTTCGATCAGCCTTTAGCAGAGCATTCCAACTTACTACTTATTCTGCAGCTGATAAATTAAATGTCCCTCCCTTTACACCAGTTGTAAGTCTTCCAAATGGGACAGAAGATTCAACCCTTGGTTACTTCTGTGGTCAGTTAAGAGCCAAGTAAAGTTTTCACCATAAATTTGGCTTGGTCTCAGAGCTGGAAATCTCCTTCTTCGCCAGTAACACACTGCCAGAGTGTTTGGACCTCAGTGGTGACATTTTGGAGAGCGCAACACATTGATTATAAAAAGCCCAGAGAAGCCACTCTCTGAAAGACCAGGAAATATTCCCACAAGAGTCAGAGAATGTAATGGAATTGGTGGCGGACAATGAGAAGCTTCCTTGGGATGGAGGGTCTCTGCTTTTATGGTGACAGTGCCTTTGTCTAATTTTGTTTTCTTATATTTGCTTATTAATAATATCTCTGACTAGATAATAAGAGTTATACATCATATCATTTATAAACATACATGCATGTTTGCTCTATGCCACAGCGTCAGCTTACTCTCAGGACCATATTTAATTAATTTGGCTTTGACCTCGTCTCATTTTGGATGTATTAAATTACAAGCCCAGTACACTTGGGCTGTTAAACTGAGAAAAAAAGGAAGATCCCCCAACCCCTTTTCTTTTTCCATGGCAGAATGGACACACATCAACACAACAAGGCGCCTGACAGTAAGGGAGTGAGTGAGATGGCAAACTTCCTTCCCCCAGGTTTCAGTCTGTAACTTCAATGGGAATTTGAAATATGTCCCTCAACAAAGGTTGAGATGCACATCTGAAAGGTATTTGTTGCAAAACATTCTTTTCTTTCCATATGGCATTGTGTAAAGCAGTGGCTTGGTCGGAGTGTCCCAGACTAAGAATTCCACGATGGCAAACGGGGAGAAAGATTTTTCTTTGTGAAACGCTTTTGGAAGTTTCAAACCTAGACATTTCACCCATTCTCAATAAAAGTCCTCTGTAAGTACTTCATCAAGACAGATGTAGAAATAGCTGGCTGTTAGATCAATAGGAAGCAAGATACGTTTGGAGCAAAATCAGGCAAAAGAAGAGAATTATGAAGTGTAGGTAAATATAAAGAACTTGTTATACTGCTTTAGATTAATACTGTCACAGTGGGATAATCACAATACGCTTGCTGTTGGACTAAGGAAGAGTTTTCTCTGCTTCACAGAGGCACAGGTGGAGTTGGCCCTGTGCTGAGGTTTCTTTTGCTGCCTCTCTTCTTTCAGCAGCAAGGTTTCGTAATTCTCACAGGGAAATCTGGGAAAGCAACATTGGGAAATGCTGGTGATTTTGAAAGTTCAGTCAATTTGGGTGACATTTGGCATCATCATTTTTTCCTCCTGGTGAGATGCCATTAACTTTGCTTGCTTTCTTGGCAATAACTAAGAACACGATACGGTTTTAAACTGCAATACGGGACGTCTACCAGGATGACTTCAGGGCAAAACAGCTGCACCCAGTCTGTTCTTCCTCCTCTTCCTGAGTTTAAATAAAATCTGGTCTTATCTGAATATGCACCCAGAAGACTGGATGGTTACTTAAGCCCCAGTTAGGGAACATATTTAAGAATATGCCTAATTTTAAGCATGTGCTTAAATCAATGCGACTTAAGCAAATGCTTGAAGTCAGGCATGTGGTTGAGGTGTTATCCTGAATGTGGGTCCTAATCCTTAAACAATAGCAAAGCCCAGAGGAAAGGGCAAGCTATCTGGGTTCCTTTCTTGGCTCTTTTGTTGGTCGTGTTATAGTCTATAAAATAAGGATCATTATTCTTATCCCTCTTTGTGAGGCACATTGAAAATTATCAGGGAAAAGCACTCTGAATACTGTTATTATTGGCTATACTTCTCGAGGCTGAAAAAAAATTTAGAGACAGACATTCTCAGTGGATTTCTGGTTCTTCCTCCTTTCACTCGGGCAGGAAATACCATGAGAATGGAAAGAAGGATGCGTACCCATGATCACAAATAATCTTAATCTCCTTCTTTGCGCCGCCGCTGTAAATAATTAGATATTGCTACACTATTGTTTCTGGAGGTTCCCGCGGCGCTGCAGCCTCGCTGTGTGCAGGGGTACCTGCTCCTGGTATCACAGGCGAGCTGGGAGCTGTGCTGGGAGATAATGGGACAATGGGCAGTGTTTTGGGGGAGGAGGGGAGGCCCCGAGCCCACGTTAATGGTAGAAAATAGGAAAGAGGCACAAAGTCTGTGTGAGTTTGTGAAAGGAGCACTCGGCGCGGGGCTGCTGAGGGGGCAGCACACGAAGGCAAGTCCTGGGCCTCACATAAACGCTGCTCCCACCAGAGGGGTGTTGCAGGACCGGGCCCCGTGGTGCTCAGCTCCCGTGTTACTGCTTGGCTGGGGAAGCTGGAGGCAGCAAAGGCCCTGTTATTGATGATAATTCAGAGTTCCTCGCATTCTCACTACCTTAAGTCAGCGCTCATTCCCCAGCTTCCATGTGAAGGGCCCAGAGCCAAGGCCATGAGCCTGTGTGTATGCGTTCAGGACAGTTAATATTTATGATGCATCTTACTGGGAAAATTAGTATAAAGCTGTGTTCCAACAGTACATTTATCCCATGACCTAGTTTTATGAATAACGTGCTGAAACACGGCCTGCTTGATTTAAACCTTTGTCACCCATTCTGATGGATACAGTGCCTAGCTTTGGCTTAGGCAATGCAAGCCAGGATTTGTGCAAAAAATGTGATGTGTATTAGTGCAAGGTAAACAGATGGTAATGCTTTTGTTAATACCAAGTGCATACAAAGATATTTATCAAAGGACCACATGTAAGGTCCATAGCTCTTGGCAGAGATCCCGACGCTGTTACATCAGCTAATAAGAATAACCATTTTATTGCATTACACACAGTTTTTGTAGGGTTGCTTTAGACTGTGCAGGCGGCTCCCAAAACTCGCCACAGTTCATACACTAAGAATCTGATTCTGGATAGTGTTGAACATCTATAATACCCTGTTGTTTTTGTTGTTATTTTTATTTTATTGCTATGACTCTTGGCATTTCTCCAGCTCAAATCCCTTCTAGGGAATTCCAGTGCTGCTTAGCAGCTCTGAAATAAGTGTAAGGGAGCCAGGTGGTGAATACACTGAAATGCTGGAGGACAGACACGAGAAATGGTAGTGACAGATTTCAAAGGGAAAGAAGTTGAACTGTGAGGATTGGGAGGGAACTGTGACAGCCCTCCAGCCACAGAAAAACGCAGGCAACTCTGAAGAAGTTTCTGAAGAAGTGTGGCTAAACACAATTTATATCAAAGAAGGTTGCATCTGAAAACAACAGAGCCGGTTGAGGTTGGCAGAATTTCCTCTCTTCTTCCATCACCATCTCTCTTCTTCCATCACCATCTCTCTTCTTCCATCTCCATCAGCAGCAGAGATTACTTGTATCGTGTGCTGGGGAATTTCAGTCCCTGGAAAGCTGGCAATGCCCTGGGGGCATAACTGGGAACTCTGCAGAAGGGGGAAAGCAGCTTCTCTTCACTGCAACCACATGATAAGAATTTTGTCATCCTTTCCTGTCCCCTGGGCTGTTCCCACCCAATAGCACTTGAGCTCTTGAGCTGGCAGAGCATGACTGGTTCAGTGGATACACAGTGAAACAATTTGGAGAATCAATTTGGATGAAAATGGACAATTTCAAACGTTTTTTTCCTGCCAGGTTTGTTTTCAGGCAGATCAAGTTTCCTGATTTGTTTTACCTTTGCAATGGCTTGTGCCAGGATGAAGAAATGCTGCTCAGGAGAAGGAATGCAGGTGGGGAAGGACAGAAGGGCTTCTTTTAGGTGGCAGTTCTGGGCCACATTGGCCTGAAGTGTTTCTGCAGATATTCCAAAACCACCTGGACGTGTTCCTGTGTAACTTACCTCGGCAGAGGGGTTGGCCTGGAAAATCTCCAGAGGTCCCTCCCAGCCCTAAGGATTCTGTAATTCTGTGTAGGACAGTTCCATGAAAGCACAGAACTGTGGGAGCTACTCCATGACCTGAAATTCTGCACTGAGAGAGAGACCCGTGGGCGAGGTCCTGATGGAAGCCAGCCCTGGCTCAGGTGCCAACTCCCACTGACCCCAGTCCTTAAGCACCTAACGTGATCTTTCCTAGGTAGGCTTCCCTGAACCACAGCATGCAATGAGTTGAAAAAACGAGAGTAGAGTGTGTGGGTGGGGACATTTCTGTCAAACATCCACTTTTTCACCTCACTGTCTGCACTGGGTGAGATCTGGTTCCCCATAGTCAGTGGTACTTTATTCCATAGCACCGAAGACATTGGGATCCTCACAGGTAAAGCATCACCACAAGGTAAGTGAGGGTATGGCAGTGGGCTATGTCACTAGGATGGTTTCAGGCCAGACTTCCAACTCCTTTTTCCTTGGAGACTTTCTTTCAGCAGATGTAGTTGCATTGACTTTAGAAATCTGACTATGAATTTTCCTCAGAGATGTAAGATCCTCATGATCTGGACCTTATATTTTTTTGTTGTTGCTGTTATTATTAGTAGTACTATATTGCCTTCCTTTATCATTGTAAAGATAATTTACTCTTTCAAAGACTAACCTGTAGCATCACTTCAATTCTGTTTTAAATAGATTAAGAGGTAGGGGTGAAGAAAGGACTTCTACTGCAAAAGTCTTACTTAACTCATGGGGATTTATATTCACCCAATTCGACACTGCTCAGCCAAATTCTTAATTTTAAGAACTTTAAATGCCTTTGATTTTGGAACAGTGGTGTGACGCAGAAGAGAATAATGTTACATTAGCTCTTGCATCACCATCATTACATCACCATCTTCCTGTGACTTTTACGTCAGGATTTTCTAAAGCTGAAATCCAAAAATCCAGCCCCTGATTGCTGGGACAGCTCCCAGTTACTGTAAGCAGGAGAAACATGGCAGCAGAGCACATGCTTTCTTCAAGTCATTTGCCTGCATATCCGCAGCAAAGCCATTAAACCAGTCGACTTCTTGGTCTGAGGTCCCTTTTAAACATTTTCTGTGTCGTAAACATTCCGCTCAGATTTCTTCCGTGCTGTGGCAAATGCCAGGACTCAAAGGGCTGTCATCGGCTGCCACGATGACCACTGCCCCTCCCCTGAGACAAAACACGCCACTGCATCTTTCCTAGGACTGCACTCATGCTGGCAAGTTTCCATCCCTACAGCTTCAGCAGCTCAGTGTTCTTCCGTCTGATGCATTTTATCCCCCAAAATGTTTTACAGTTTAAAGCTGGCTTGAAGAGACTCTTCGTGGGCTTAAAGTAGTGGGGAAAGAAGTGGGTGTGCAGTGGGTGAACAGAAAACTCCAGAAAACTGGCTGTTCCTCTAGGGTGATGATCAGTTTGGGGCCAAATGGGAGCTGGGAGGATGGATCCCAACCTGGCTGCAACTCCTGCCGCTGGAGCTGTTACATGCTCTATCAGATTTTGGCCACCTTGATTCCTCACATTTTTGTTATAATTTTACAAGTGTTTCAACCACTTGCCAGCAGGTGTGACAGGCGCCTTGTCTAATCTTTCCTTTTGCTGGCTCTTGTTTCCCTGGGAACCTAAATAAATCATTAGAGCTAGGAAAGGGTCCAACACAGCAACAGTCTGTAGCCAGGACATTCGGGAAAGTTTGCATTTAAAGCTAGAAATTTAAATTTCTGCCAAAATTGCAACCAGATCAGAACTTCAGATCCTTTTTTTTTTTTTTTTNACCCAAATTTAAAATCCTTTTTTTTTTTTTTTTTTTACCCTCTGAAGAATATGAGTAGATTTTTTGGAAGCCTGAGTTACACTGTACATCAACCAGATGCAGGTTTATATCCATCCCTACCAATTCCTTCTTGAGTACCTCACCTTTCGAATACAGTTGGCTGGACCTTTGGAGACCAGGAAGAAAGTTGAGGGTTTAGGCACTAGATAACCTCTGTGCTACAGAACTAAGTTAAAATAAATCTATCTGAAATAACTGCTTATACAACTGATACTGCCGGGAGCAGGAGTGGACATGAAATAACTTCTATTTCAGGGCTACACACGGTATCTGATTGATCGTGGAGCTGATACTGCACCCAGGATGCCCATGGTTCCACTGTGGTTTTTCCAGTTTGTTTGACGAGCTGAAATACGTGTCAGGATGCCACATGGAAAGTGAAGGCCTTGATTATGCAACTCATTTTCAGCTGAACGATCCCCTTTGGTCAGAGTGGGTCATTCGTGTTTGCGGGACCTGGTTTTTGTTTTTCAGTTAATAGATAAAACGCTACTTGTGGAAATGGGGGTGATATTTCTAAGGAAATTGATCATTCCTGCAATGCAGAACACGACACGCCAGTTTTATGTGGATTTGCTTCCTTCAGAGTGCCACGTGCTAGCAGGTGTAGGAGATGGAAGAACAGGATGCTCTTTCTGTGACTCATTCATTTTAGATAAGTTTCTTTTGTTAAAAATTAGTCCAGCTGCCCTGGGACAAGGCAGAGGCAGGCAGGGGATTTTATTTTGCCAAGGGCAGAACGTCAAGGCTCACGGGCTCTTCTGCTTGAATGAGGAGGAGAAAGTGGGTGGTGTCAGTGGGGCTGCTCCCTTCGCAGGCAGCCTGGAAGGGCACGGGGACCCCGCAGCGCCAGCACAAACCTCTGCTTCACAAATGAGTGCCCCTCTGCCTCCTGTGGCTGCACTCGAGGGGCAAGGTGTTTGCTTCTCCCAAGTGGTCGCTTGGTTGGTGTCACATTCCACATGACTCTCGTGTAAAAAAAAAAAAAAAAGAAAAAAAAATTCCTCTGGGCGGAGGGCCAAAATTAGCTTATCCTTAAAAGCCTGAAAAGGCAAGGAGGAGATTAAAACTTATGTGGGTCACAGTAACCCTCTCAAAGTGCAGAGACTGACACGGAATGCTGAGGATGAACCTTCTTTTCCCATTTCCAGACAAAAACAAAGAAAGGAATAGGTGCTTCCAGGCTCTGTTTTTTAAACGCAGGGTCTCTGATTCCAGGTCCAGCGCCATCTATTTTCAACTGTCTGGACCGTCTCATGTCAAAAGGAAAACCTTTATTAGGTTTCAGCCCAAAATGTAAATGAATTATGAAAGTCAGCTGAGCCAGGTAAAACCTGGGGAGGGGGGTATTGTGTGGTGTCAAAAAGAGAGAGAGAGAGAACAATAAAAAGCCAAAATTCAGAATATTTTTGAAAAGCACATAGAAGCCCTTAGACACAGAGAGACGTGGTAAATTCCCCATCAAACAGACCCCTCCATAAGCTGATGTGGGACAGGGTTGGTAGAGGGTGATAAACTCTGGACCCAAGTTGATCAAACCATTTAGGAATTAGGAAGAGAATATATGGACATACAAGGACCTGGTATGATTTCTGCCCCTTTGCTGGTGGTTAAATACCTGTTTAGAATAACCTAAAACACAGAAAGCTACTTTCAATAGAATTTTCATGCCAGCATAATGCTAATAAAATCTGAATAAATGTGCTTTATGAGTACAGCTGTGAAAATACATTTTCTGTAAGAACCAAAAGTGGGGAAAGAGGGAGAGGAAGGAGTTGTGGGGGAGTGAAATCAGCTTACAAGCAAGAAATGGGAGGGGAAATGCAGTTCAGACTGAATGAGACATCCCATTTGGAGGTTCCATTGTATTTTTTTTTTAATAGAATGTAACTGAAGATCTAAATGAAACTCTTAAACAAAATAAAAATTTGAAGTATCACGTCCTGATAAACTGTGAGATAAGTAATTTAAATTTTTCAAAATAAATCCAATTTTAATTTTTCAGAATAAAACTATTTCAATAAAATTTGAAAAAGTGTTCACACAAAACCTTAATTCTTTTAGGTTTAAAGATTCATATATGATTTAAAAAGCACTTGATTGAAAATTTCACTAATTTCTTGTTACACTGATATTTTTCTCATGCCAGCATTCAAGTGATTGAGCAGCATTCTGGAATGTAGATATCAGAATTTAGAGACTGGGGTTTGCATCAATATATGCACATTATTTTATTTCCTCTGGTCTCTGTGTAATTTATACCTTGGTGTAATTATTTTGGATCCCTGTAGTATTTTTTCTTTTCTTTTTCCTCTAACCAGAGTCATGAAGTTGATGTTTGTGTGATTGCCAATGAATTCCAATCCTACAGAACATGTTTTATCTTTTCTCTTTCTGGATAGGATAAGTGAACTAGACTTACTGTTTTACTGTACTACAGTTAAATTAGAGTGCAAATTAGGTGAGTAGAGGGTCCTAAATACTGAGGCCATGTAAAACTTGGTGTTGTCTACCAGCTGTATGAGTTATTGCCTTCTCAGCCAGGATCTCTGCAAAGAATATGTGTAAGTGATTACAAGCAGTCCCTTGATATTTTTATTGAATTGTCCACGCTCTGCTTCTTCTCCAACAGCAGCAGGCACCTAAAAATAATCATGCCCTGCACAAAGCTCCAGAACGAGCACACTAATCCTATTCTGGAACACAGCAATACCTCATAAAATACCCAGGGTGAAAAGTGTTTCCTAAATTCTCCAGAAGAGACACAAGGGAGTGTGATGGGTGAATGGGTTTTGGCAGGAAAAAAAAAAGATACTTTTTCATTCAAAAAAGACTGGCTTGAGTGATTTTTATGTTCCTCTACCTCCTTCTCTTTTTTGAAATTAGATTAATTTGCAATGGAAAAATGTGACAATTTGCCCTAATAAAGGGTCCTTTGAGCTCTGACTAATGCTTGGACAGCAGGCCTCTGAGGAATGTCAGGAGATGGAGCAGCAGCATTCTTCTGGCTGCTGCTCTGTGCGAAATCAGCATCACAGCCCGACTGCCCCACGACGCTCCTGGAATTCCTGTCAGTCAGATTAGATGTGAAACTCAGGGCTGAATCACAGAACACGCAGTTGCCTTTTTCCCTAGACTTTAAAGTCACGGCCAAATCACTCGGATATTTTGATCTTGGGAGTTGGGTGTTCTCCCACCCGAACTCCTGTTACTATTTCTGTTTGAAATGCCAGTGTTTACTCAGTTTCTGTCCATGCTTTTCTGTCCTGTTTGCCAGCTTGAGCCCTTTTTATCCAAGATGATTTACGCTAACTGGAAGTTAAAATTATTTGGTCTGAAAGATTTCTGTGCAGACTGCAAAAAGCTGTTATTTACTTAAAGGGTGTACAAAGCCACCTTTTATAATTAAACCGGTTTATGCATGTGGAACACGCTGGCTGTACTATGGAGAAACAATCATTTTAGATTTAAAACATGCTCTCCCTCATTACAGAAATATATTCTGCTTTTTTGGTTTTTTTTTTTTATTGTTTTTCCTTTTTTCTTCTCTTCCTCCCCCCTCCTCAGTTCATTTAAACAGAGAGGCCATTCCTTTCTCCATCTGAGTTAAATACCACAGTATCCTTTTCGGCAGGCTTCTAAGCTAAATCTAATCAAGCTGTGTCACAGCTCTGTCAGGCAGGTTGCTCTTTCTTTGGCCTTGAATAATTGGAAGAATGTTGGCACTTGTGCCTGGGCCATGAGAACGTGACCCGAGTTGATATTTAATCTACTTCAGTGCTAGGCTGCACTAGGACTGGGGTCTAAGCCAGGCCTCGGGAGCAGTGTGTTAGCCATCAGCAGCACTCATTTTACCTTGAAATGGATTCCATTTGATGTATCATTACACCGCTCCAGGAGAATGCTTTAATGAGACAGATACATGCGCTGGAAAGGATTAAATTGTTGTCCTTTAAACGCTTTTTTTTTTTTTTTCCCCCTCTTTTTTTTCCCCCTGCTTTGCTCCTCTAATAGCTACAAGGTGCTGGGAAGTACCTGGGAGAGGCAAAAAGGTTACAGAGGCGGCCAAAAATAGCTAAAACTGAAGGTCTGTCATCCATGGATCTGCAAGCACTTTGCAACGATTGCAAATATCTGGTCCACCCCTCTCTTTTACAAACTAGAAGTAAGCGCTGAATTTGGAGTTACGTTTTCACCTCCTTTCAGGGAAACTCGGTGCTACTGGAGAATATCAAAATTGCTTCACGTGTGTGTGTGTGTGACTTGGAAGCGCGTGAATCGACCGTCCATCGTGACTCGGGATGTGGGAGAGGGAAGTTTTCCTTCCTCTTCTCGCAGGCTCCAGGAGCCCTTGGGGAAAGAGGAGGTTCCTCCCAGATCCATGGGTTGCTCCTGCTGGGGCCATCCGAAGTCGGGATGGATTCCATTCGTTTTGTTAACGCTTTCACGCAGATTTCGGTGGGAGCCTGCGAGGCCGGGGGAGGCGGAGGGGGACAAATAGCAACCGGGACCTTTTCCAGGGAGAAGTGCAAACTGCCCTTTTTACTGCCTCTCGGGGAAGCCTTGTGCCCTGAATGACTCGCTGAGCCTGGAGTGTTCGGGAACGCCCCGCGCTCTGGTCACGCACCCGAGCAGCTCTTCCAACCCTGCCAAAGTGGAACACACCCACAATCTGCCAAGGAGTCTGAGGGCCATGTTTAATTCGCATTAAAAAAAAGGGTGATCCCAGTGACCCCTTGTCTCCGATAATGAGACGTACCCACGTGGACACCGCAGCCACAGCCAATTTCCACATTAAATCTGCATCGGCGACCTGTTCCTTGCCAGTCCCCAGTGTCACAGCGCTTGTCCCCTGTGCCGCGGAGGGATGCTGAGGGCCGAGGGGCAGTGCCCCTGTGTCTCACCGCATCCTCCGAGGGATGCCAACGGTGGGAGAAAAGCTGTTCCTTGTGGAGCTGTGAGACACCAATCAGGTGTGTTACTGATTAACTCGGCCTCCCCTGGAATGTCAATGACTTCTTTTCTGCCGGGCTACAGTGTGAAGGGATGGAGCGTTTGTCCCTTTCACGTGTACTCCCGCAGTCTGATTTCCACTGACACTGCTAGCAGAGACCAGTGCCGGCTTTGGAGTCATTCTAGGCCCCGAGTGTGCCTTTTACGTTTTACAGTGCGTGAGCCTTGATAAAAGCCAAGTGCTGCTCCAAAAGATGATGTTAACTATAAATTTCCCCCCTCCTACCGTGATAAATCGTTCTGTGGTGTTAAGATCAGCCTCCTCAAACCTCTCAGGTCAGGCTAAGGATAACGCTAACCTTTGAAGACAGCTGATGAAACAGCCTTCTAAATGTGTGTTTGTGTTCCTTGGAAGGACCTGGGTGCATTAGCAAAGGTAACGCTAGTAGCCTTTTTATACATCTTTTTGTGTATAAAACGATTGGATAAAAATGAAAAAACTTCCTGTAGGACAGACAAGAGTGCTCACAGTTGTCCATTACCCACAGTTTCTTCTCTGTTTATTTTGACTGGGAACCCTCACAAGACTAGAAAGTCAATTCCTCGCTGGGAATGTTTTCTCACAAGCAGGACAACAATGTCAGACTGACCTAAAGGAAGTTGTTCTCTCTTATGTTTCCTTTGAGGGTGTTTCTTTCCCTTGAAAGTTGCTTGTTTCAAATTAAGTGAGGCCATCAGAGATGATCTCCTGTCGCTGTCAAAGTGACAGCCACCACGTTGTTCTGTTGGTGGATGCTCTGATTTTAATTTCACCTTCAAGCAGTCCCTTTATTTCATCTGCAGACCACTGGGAAAGTGTGTGCTGATCTCATTTGTGGCATGGATTTTCCCTGGACTACTTCGATGTCCCAGATTTTTGAATAGTTGAGCAACCCACCTTTGCCACACCTTTGTCATTAGTATCTTCTTGCTTGACATAACCATGATTCATTTTTTTCTAAGTCTTGGATTACAAATCGCCTGCAACCCTCCCATTTCTCACTGAAATAAAACGTTTGGGGCCAAATTTCCAAGGACATAAGCAAGCCAGAAAACAGAATATTTGCAAGAGGGGACATTCCTCAACCAGTTATGAGTTAAACTGTGTGTATGTTGTATAAACAAACAAACTCTCCCCCAAATGCTAGAAAAATTACCACCTTTCTGGCCCCTGTCAGATCACCAGGTCTTTCCAGTGGGTTTCAGTGGAATAACAGAAATCCAGAGAGTGCAGGGCCAGAGGCTTCTGCTGCTTCTTTTCTCACACCTTGTGTATAATCTTGGGCAAGACATGTCTCTGTCTACAAAATCACCTTCAGATAAATAGCCAGGGGAAAGTCTATTCTCCAATTGTGTGACATCCATGACCAATCAAAATCACACATTTATTAATTAAATGCATTGCACGCATTGATTACAAACAGGAAGTTAGGATTTGTCCTGCCACCTGCTGATATAAGTCATCATTTAATAATTTTCTAACTGCTGTTACGAAGAAGTGGAGTTCCTTATTCGAATATGGCAACACAGTTGGCAGACATGATGCCTGAACTATTTTCACTTAAGAATTGTTTGCTGGGTTCCTCTTGTTGGCCCTTTGTGGAAAAGTGAATCAGGGAAAAGTGAGGTATGGCAGAAATGGCCAAAATAGTGCCTTCAGCTGGGCAGCCTCTGGGCAGCCTTCAGGCAGATGTAAAAACATTGCTGGATCGTCTGCACAACCAGAGAAGTATAAAGAGAGAAACAATAATTAAAAAAAAAAAAAAAAGAAAGCTAAGGAAAACCAGGGGAAATGTTAAGCTTTGAGTACAGGGAAAGGAAAGGCTGGGATTTGGATGATGATTCTCCTGCAAAGCAGTCAGCAAACTAAAAAGAAACAAGGAATGTCAGTGGGAGTGCCTGACAACGCTCAACCTTACTGACTGTATCTCCCCACAGGACAGGAGCAAACCCTGACAAAGGCAAAGTGGAGGGTTTTCCTCTCCGTGCTGAGATTTTTTATTTGGAGCTAGAGGAACCCCGAACTTTGGGACTTACCTAATGCGTGAGATATGGCTGGAAAAACATTTCATCTGACAAAGACAGCTGAAAGAAAATGTGCTTTTTCACCATTTTGTTTTCTCCCAAATCACAAAACTCTAGTTATTTTTGGCAGAACTGGAATACAGTCAGTTGCCTGCTACTGAGTTTGGGGGACTTTGATTTCATTATGCTGTGGAATAGTACTTCAAAATAAATATTCATAGCTTTATGCTTAACTTTAAACAGCTGCTTAAGCTGCTTGAGTTCATAGACCGGGTCTTCATATGTCAAAGAAATGACCAGACACAAGCACAGAGCTAAAGCAGAGTTTTCAGAAAGAAGAAAAAAAAGCCTTTTCTGTGGCATTCTGGAAAAGTCCAAAGTGTATCTCCACAGCTTTTGAAATCAGATGCTAAATGCAGTGGTTGGGTTTAAGGGAAACAGAAGAGCTTCCTTTGTTTTGCACAGTCCTGTCTCTTGAGCTGAATTTGATTTTGCAGTCATCTTTTTCAGTATTGATCTGAACGACTCCTGCAGCCTTCCGAGGGAAATCTGAATGGGAATTTACTCTGCAACCTTCACTAGAGGTGGAAATGCGGATCGGTGGGCTAAATACAGCAGAATGTGGTATTAATCTGCATTTCCTGCACTGCTGGGAGCTGCTGCCCAAGTGCTTCACGTACATCTTGCTCGCACTTAGACTCACATTTTTTTATTTTATGTAAAAACAATTGGTTTGTTTTTCTAGGGGAGAAAAAAAAGGTGCTTTCACCGTAGAGTTCAGAGCTGCTCAGTAACACCAACTTTTTTTTTTCTCCTACTAGAAATGGAAATATCTGGCTTGTCTTTAGAGCTTGGACCCCATGTTCTAAGCTGTCCTAGCAAACAGAGGCTGCAAGAGATTCACTGAACACACAGCCACTGGATTTAAACGGCAGTTAAATCCACTTCAAGCATTTTCTCTCATTCTGATGACTAGGCTTGAATTTAAGTAGCAAGCTTGCAAACCAGTTCATTAGTCCCTGGAAATGTTAATGGGTGTGATGACTCTGTCCCTGTCTTTTCATGCTAGCAAGCTCACACACAGAGGAGAACTTTGCCTTTGAATCCTTGCTTCTCCTTCCTCCTTTTTCCTTTTTTTTCTTCTTTGCTCTCTCTCACAGTGGTGCAGTTTTAAGTATTTACTGTGGTTGGATACCCAACGAGTTTCTTAATGTGGAAATACTCCTTTTAGTTGCAAATGCCCCTTTTATCATGCACAACATTGTTGTCTTTTTTTATTGTAACAAGTCCTTGCAATTAAAGGAGCAAAGGACTCCCGAGGTCATCCAGGCATATTCATGCCAGTGCAGGATTGTTCTCTGCAGAATGCTTGATCACTATCTAGTTGTGAAAGGTCTAAGGGATGCAAT
This sequence comes from Machaerirhynchus nigripectus, assembly GCA_013397975.1. Taxonomy (NCBI): domain Eukaryota; kingdom Metazoa; phylum Chordata; class Aves; order Passeriformes; family Dicruridae; genus Machaerirhynchus; species Machaerirhynchus nigripectus. Next base: position 309,259 of record VZRQ01007228.1, read on the forward strand.
GTGTTCGGGTGGTGATTCTTTCCAAATTCTTCGAAATTACACAGCTGGATCCTTGGAAAATTCTTTCCAACTGCATCTGGCTCAAAAAGCCCTTTCCACTCTGTCCTTCCTCTTATCACTTCCTGTACCATGGCCATACCTTCCTTGAGCACCTCCGAACTCTGCCTCCTGAACAAACACGTCTGGCCCACGAGAAGCGTTTTCTGCAGTCGGCTCACTGAGTCTGGAAGAGCCATACTTGGAGTAGCTGTGCTTGGAACACGGAGCCAGCCCCTCCTGTAAAAGGCAGAGCCTGCATCCCCTGCAGCCTGCCAGGAGGGATAGCTGTGTTCCAGCTGGTGTCCCAGCCTGTTTCCGTGTCTGTGTGTAGCCAGGGAATCCGTAAACCCTTCTGCTGTCAGTGTAATCGGGGTAGGATTCCAGCTTCCCATGGTTTTCCGGTCAGTGTCCCACGTCACAGGAGAGACATTCAATGAAGGCAGTTCTGTCTCTGCCATGGAAAGGACACCTCCAGTAGCAAAATGAGCAAGGTGGGAAGGAAGTCTGTGGAAAGATAAAGAGTTCAGCACCTAAAGCATCGCAGTTTTAAGGGGAATGTCTGCTTTGCTCCCCCCTTTTCCTGCCACTGGGAGTAAACGAGCAGGACAGCAAGGAGGCTCATTAGTGCAAGCAGGAACTCAGAAGGGACACCAGGAATGTCAGCTCTCAGTGGCCAGAAGGGACCCGGGAGTGTGAGACTGAAAGCAGAGGCAAAGGGGCTGTTTGGGAGGACTGGGTTAGCAGGAGGCTGGACATCCAAAGCCACGACAGCCCTGGGAAATCCATGACATGGGACAAGCAGGAGACCCATGGCTACTGATCTCTGTGTAGAGGAGGTCAGGGTTCAGTTTCTTCCTCTGCCCCAGGGGACTCAAGGCTCATGTCCTACCTCCCAGGAGAGCTCTCTGGCCAATGAGCAAAACTCTGGTTTGGGTGAGGATGCTCTCTGTCCATCCTGTCCAAGCCGTGCCACTCAGCAGAAAGGAATTCATGAAGCCAGAGGAAGGATACGAGCGAGCTGGGGTGTGCTGAGGGACTCAGGGAGAGGCACGCTGGAGTTAGAGCAGGGTGATGGGAGGGCCTGTCAGTGCTGCTGCTGGATTTATGTGAAAAAAATCCCCCGTGCCCTCTGCAGAGCCATTCTTCTTCTCCTCCCCAGTTGTCTGAAGCTCTATCAGTTTGGCACGGGCAAGGTGTGACTATCAATCACTGTCCCATCTCCAGAGATGTTACCACCAGGAGCTTTCATTCTCTAACAAAGTGGCAATCTTCAAAGCTACGTTTAAGGAAAACATTTCGGCATACCAGGAAACAAAAAAAAAAAATAAATAAAAGGACAGGGAGTGGACTGCATGAATGTGGTGCTTCTGTAGGCAGGTCTTGTCTGTAATAATTTCAGAATGAAAAGGATTCATTTGCACCTTCAATCAACTGATGTTAAGAACTCTAATTTCTACAAGGAGAAGTAACTCAAGAAGGAGATAGTGTCGGGTAAATTGGAGATTGTCTCACGACGAGCAGCTTCATGCAGAAATGGCACATATACTTTAACACCATTTCCAAAAGTGTTGTTTGGAAAAAAAAAACAAACCCTAAAAATGGTATCACGGGGCTTAAATTTTACAGCTTAATTTGGTTTCATATAGTGGTCTTGTCTCTGAGTACACTCAGGATTGTACTTTTTCTTGGGGTGCTGCCCCACCAGGGGATTTAATTACTTCCCAATTTCCTGCTAACAGGGCTCCCCACTTGAGAGGTTCTGATCTTCAGCCTGCTGGGCTTTGAAATGCAGCTTTCCGTGTGAAATCACCCACTCTTGCTGTGCACACTGAGGACGGAGCTCCAAAGGCTTGGCTGAGGAGCTCGCTGTCCCCCTGGCAGGGCTCTGCCCGAGCAAACACAGACCTGCTCCTCCTCTGCTCCTGTTCCCAGTGCCCAGCAGCACAGCAGCCCCCACAACAACCCCATGGGACCTCCCGAGCAACCCCAGGATCAGGACAAAGGATGCCGAGCAACCCCAGGATCTACACCCCTGTCAGGACACACTCAGGACCTGCTGAGCAGCTGAAGCTGCCACCCACGTATTTCTTGTGGTGTTGTCAGAGCACAGGGCAGACTCCAAGCTCACGAGAATTTGTAAATTCACCAGTGCGGAGGAAAAATCGCAACGCTAGGGCAAAAGGCAGCCCCTGATCTGTAAATTTAAATCCTTTCTCTCAAGTATGGTCTTCTTGAAAGTGCTTCTCTGCAAAACATCTAAATGTTGGTTCCCCCCCCCTTTATCTCATTTTGGAGAGTGGGAAAGTTTTAACAAAAAAAAACCAAAAAACCAAACCCCAAAATGCATAAAACAGCCTCAGGTGAATAAATGGAAAATATTAAGCCAGACAATTACAGCTGAAGGAAGTAAAAAGTCCAAAAGTCTTTGAGAGAAAATTTTAAGTAAACATGATTGCAATTACTAGTTCCTCCTTTGAAGCACTTCCTGACACCTTTTTTTCTTTCACACATTAAAACAAAGGAATTGAGTGAAATATTTAAATTAACTAAACCCTGGGCTTTTAAAAATTTGGTTGTGTGAAATATTTGCCCCCAAACACAAGGGTTTCACAGTGCCGTGTTGCTTTAAGGCATTATTCAGAAGGCTTTTAGGTTTTATCTTTCTTATTGACAGTAAAGTTTACTATACAGTGGGGTGGCAAACAGATTAGGAAAAGCCCGAGCTCTTCTTCCAAAGCTGGATGAGGGAGCAGGGCCTGTGCACTCTGCTCTCAAGACTTCAAACATACCAGATTCTCCCCCCATCGTTTTTTGCATAATCCAGTGGAATCTGACAAACAAAAGACTCTCAGAAGTCAGATGGCATTTAATTTGAGTAGCAGGTAATCAGTGAAAGAGAGTATCCTGGAGAGAAGGTAATTTGTCTTGAGCTGACAATTTGAGATGGATGTGCCGGGGTTATCTGCAGTGTCAGTTCAGTCAGAGAGGAACTGAACTCCATCTCTCCGGCGGGAAGTCTGAATCAACAGGGACCTCGGAGATAATGAGGTATTTAACGGGTTCCCTCTTCTCCTCGCTGGAGATCTCATCTTTTCTCACAGAATGAGAGCCTGCAAGGAAAAGGAAAGGAAAAAAAGAGGGAACGACAAAAGGGAAAATAAAGCAGACATAAAGGGAAATTTGCTCAGTAAATTAACTATAAGCCTGCATTAATCTAATCTAACTAATGGCACATTTTCCCCCTCAACTGGAGTAGATCGGCGGAGTCAGATAAACCACACCACCCTCTTGTGTCCCGAGCTGTGGTTCAAGGACCGCTGGAAGACTACAGAGCACTTGCTGGAGTCCTTGGAGAGATGCAGGACGTTTTCTTTACAAACTATGACGTTTTGGGCATTGCCTAAAATAACGTACGGTGGAACTGGCCGAATCTTTCTTTTGGGATAGAAGCCTTGTTATTTTGACAGAGTCCCATCCAGATGAACTCTGGCCACTTCAAGCTGGGGTCCAACGCCATCCAGTTTGAGTTGAAATGTTTCCTTAAATGTTAATGGGAAGAAATCGAATAAAATCCTAATTTTGAGAAAGAGAATGCCTACAGAAACAGAAAAACTCTTGAGAGCAAATAGCTAATGATGTTACTTTAGAAAATATGTGAAATTAATCTGGAAAAATTGACTTTTTTTTTTTTTAATTTGCTTGTACTGAGGAATGGAACATCCTGGAGGGGCCAGCCTTTGACTAATGCGAACCTATCATTTGTTTTATAGGTCTAAATCAAGATCAGCACTACCATAACAAAAAGTCCCAAAAAGCTTCAAGCTAAAGGTCACGGCTCAAGGGGGGGGAAAAAAAAAAAAGTAATTCCTGCTCAGGAAACCACTAAAATATGATCTTAACTTTAGAACTTTAAAGTCGATAGCACTGAGACATTTGCTTGGTATTATGCACACACTTAAATATCTGTCCTGAATGCGAACACTGAATAACAAAAGAACTAAAAGAACACAGGGTGGCAGAAAGAAAGAATATTATTAAACAATGTTCCTTAAACAGCATGGCTTTAATTTCTTCTGTAAAATATGCAAGGCTTTCCAAGAATCTGGCATTCATTTTTGCTTGTCTCTTTGCCCCAGCAACTGGATGTGTATGAATATTCCTATCGATAATTTGAGACTCTGTCCTGCAGCAGAGCCCGTTTTCCTTCAGAAAAGCAGTATTCAGGTTTCAAAGTGGGTGAAATATCTGCTACTAACAACCCAAACATTTGTTTAGCTCCTCGTTCATACACAAATCTTCGCATTTATACTCTAAAATAAAAAGAAGCAATTCATGTTTTCCTTATGAGTCATAGATCATTCCATTTCCTTATGAATCCCAGGAAGTTTTTGTACATTACTGGCAAACAATTCAAAACAAGATCTCTGGTTTGCAGTGTTGTTTTAAATATGGCTGGCCAACACTTTTAAAATTGAAAGTTTTTCTTAAATGATTTATTGTTATGAGTGCAATATTTTGCCATTACAATGTGCTCGAAACTAATTTTTTGCTATAAATCTGCTAAGGAAAAATATTTTTTTTTGATCTCTTCTTTTCAGGACATGTTGTGGGGGAAGATGATTTTCTAACCAGAGCTATATTTGACCTCTTACATTTTTCCCCATCAGGATTCTCGTGATTTCTCACCAGGGTGGGTGGAAAGAGGCATGTTCCCCAGCAGACACTTTGTGTGTGCCAGCAGTTGGGGAAATTTCTGTTCCTTGGAAAGTTGGTCCCAGTGCACTAAGTCTGGTTGGCCAGCCCAGGGCAGATTTTCCCTGACTGTGGGCTACAATCCCCCCAGGGCCACAAAAGAGTTCAAAGGGGGCTCTGAAGTGTTAGAAAAAACAGTCCTGGTCAGCAGCTGCTGACTTTTTCCTGGCTGGAAGAGTGAGGCTGTGGTTTCACAAGATTAAGTCTTCAACACCAATTCTGGCTTCTGGTGTTCCCTTTCCAGCCTTTTCCTACTGCTTGTTTCATCTTCCCTCCTGCAGTGCACGGGCCCCTCGGTTCTCCTGGAGTATTGGTTTGTGGCTCTGCTGCGAAACGGATCAGGAATTTGATCCAATTTGGAGGAAGACACATAAAAAACTAAGTGTTTCTCTGCCAGGCTATTTTTGAGCTGGGCTTATTCCCTGCTCCAGTTCACTGCACAGATGCATCCATGGCTGTACTGGCGGGGCAGAGGGAGTGGTGCGGTGCGACCCCGGAGCAAGGGACGAGGAGCAGGAACACAGCGCTGGAGGGCTGTGCTGGCAAAGCCACAGCCACCGGGGAGATTTAATTACTGGTGGCAAGAGGTTATGCTCTTTAGAGAACGGGGAATCGCTTTTCAGAGCCTTAATTGCTGGCAGCAGCTCAGCCCCTCCAAGAGAAGGGGAGCGAGCATTTATCCCTAAAGCCAAAATTGCAGCTGAGTCCTGCTCTCCTTCTGCCTGTGGGGCATGAATGGCTGCTGCCTCGGGGGGCCAAATGAAGGCTTCAGAAAGGGGCCACCTTCTCCACGTTTGAGAACACAGGCCTTGGGACCCCAGTGGAATTTTTCTCCCCCGGGTGCTCATGACAGATCCAGCCCAGCCTGATGGAGAACACGCTGGAGCAGAAGTTGGCTGATCTCAGGAGGACATTGCTTGTCCCATGGACTCACGGCCTTGTGTCACTCACCACTGGCTCTTAGTAACTTCACGTTGGTGCACCGAGAGTGAAACTTTGATTCAGGGAAGCCACTTCACAGTCAGCCCCAGCTGATGGTGGTCTTAAGAGTTCCAGCAAAAAAAGGTTGGTCTGAATTAGCAAAAGGTGTCATAATTAACCTCAAGACATTGTTACAACCGAGCTGAACTTCATGAAAACAGAGCTGGAGTTCTTAGAGCCTGGTCTTCTCTTGCAGAGCTTTAGGAGTCAGAGAAGATGTGACAAAAGAAAGCAAGTGTTATGTGGTCCCACTCAACTTGCACCACTGGCGGCGTAATTCATTCCTGAGGTGAAACCAGCTTCTTTTGTACTCATGGAAAAAAATACAGAAATATTGTTTCAGTGGGAGGAAAAAGCAAGTTAGACATCAGCTGTGACTGCCACTGTTCTGTTTAGGCTGATTGACTTCTAGCACGTTTTAGATCATGCGAGATAGTCAAGATTCATTTCACTGTGATAATGAGGGAAACGAGAAATGGTTCAGCCCATCGGACAAAGGGCTGCATTCTGAAAATATCAAAGCTACCTAGGAACCTTCCTGAAATCAACTAGATTTATTGCCTAAGTCTGCTAAGTTCATACATTCCTAATACATGTGTAAATCCCTTTGGAAGAATAGAATTTAGACTCCCACATCATTTATATGCCTTTGATAATTTACCAGGAGCCATTTCTAGACCAGAGCTGAAAGCCCAAGGCTCTGAGCATCACATTGGTTTCAACTTGAGAAGATGTTGTCTGAAATCCAAACATCAGCTTTATCACCCACATGCAGCCAGAATAAAGAGCTGTCTCCAAGGAGTGGTGACTCTGCCCTGCTGCCTTGTTCAGAGGCTGTGCAAGAGCACAATCACCTTCCATGTGGAACCTTTTGCCTGTGGAAAAACCCTATTTCTGCCTTGTGCCCAGGTCAGAAACCCCTCACAGTGGTTTTGTCCCAAAGTCTATGATCTCTGCAAGTGTAGGTGACAAGAAATAACAGTAATAATAAAGAACATTTTTTTAAAAAATCAAAAATTTGAGAAGTTGGAAAAACGTGATTTGGATTCCAGTTTCTGAAAAAACAGCTCATAAAATTTACAGTGCTTAAACCCAAGGTGGGGTGTTGAAATGGAGGTTCACAAACCCCACTATTACTACGTGTGATGCCTCTGACCCTGCCCACACGGACACACACACACAGAGCTCGGGGGACAGCCTGTAGCCTCCACCATTAATCACTCTGGCTTCACAGCAACTACAGCTGTGACCAGAGCATGTCAACAACATGGGCCACATCATTTAAGTGATGCTGATGTCGTTTTCCTCCCCTCTTAACAAAATAATAAACACTTATTTGCCGCAGGAATTGGAAACAATTTATGAACGGCGTGAACTTTGTAAGACCTTGTCCCATAGAGGGGCTGTGTTGCATTTTTGTTTGAATTAATCTAGTACAGCCACCCCCAAACATGCAAATTTCATGAATCAGACTGTCAAGAATAAGGGGGTTGACTTACCAATTCAATATTAAAAAAAATTTTTTTGAATGGATGTTGAGTTTTCTCTTATTTCAGAGCCTTTCTGTGAGTGTGGACCATCATGGCAATGTTTTTTTATGGCAATGCTGAGGCTAAATTGTTTCCTTTCAGTGGTGAATGAAAGTTGAGATTCTTAGAAAATCTGGTATTTTGCATATATTTGGGTTTTGTTTTTTTTTTTAATTGTCATGTTTCCATCTACACGTGGAGAAGGAAATATCTGTGTTAGCAGCTGCACATATAGGGGGTGCCTGTCCCTTAACAGGTTCCAAGTTAAGCTCTAGCTGAGAAGTGTTTATACATAAACAAAAAAAAAAGCTGCTTCAAGCAATCAGTATTAGATGAAGCTACAGTTCCTTTTTCATGGGCTTATTCATGAGCATTTTATCTGAGAAAGGGTTGAAGAAAGATAACGGAATGGCTTTATAGATGTTTATGGTGAAAATACAGAGACAAAAGTGCTTCTTTGTGTTTTCCTTACTGGAGAGGGGCAGCAGCATCCCTGGACAACTGGGGAGGAAGCTGAGTTGCAACAGAGCTCAGAGGGTGAGATTTGGCTGGACGAGTTGCTGGGCCACCTTGTCAAGACTGTGCTTTTGCCAAGAAGGGCTGGACCAGATGTGATTAAATATTAAACTCATAGAGTCCTCTGGCAGCCCAGCAGCGCAGCTCGTGCGTGGGGCACACAAGTCCTGTCCTCTGGGGAGGGCACAAAGGGTGCAAAAACATCTCCTACAAGCAGCCCAAGCAGCGGTGTGGTTCGGAAACAGGATGTCAATCGACGTTTCTTTCAGAGCGATGCAGAGCTCTGGTCTTGCCCACCCCGTCTGGCTGCTGCTTCAAAAAGAAGAAGAAAAAAGAAGAGACATAGCACAAGCAGAAGAAGCCCAAACTATGTGACAGGCAGTGCCTTGCTGACAGAAATTACGTGGGATGCATTGTTTTCCAAATTTCTTCGCCTCACCTCGAAGAATTATGTTTATTTCATGGATCATGAAGGAGAAATCTTTTTTCTGACTGTCAACCTTGGGCACATTCTTTGGTGCCTCCTTCACACAGCCTGAGCAGGAGCCTGAGCTGTTAATGATCTGAGCTCTCCTAATTTACACATACCAGTGACTTAAAATTCCTGTGTACAACTCTTACTGTACCGAGTTCCAGTGCACTGGGGGCAAACAATCCCATTGTCTCCCATATGTTTCAAACAACAAACATAAAACAGGTGATTAAACTCCCGTAAACAAACAGGGTTTTCCCAGCAACAAATCAACACCTCTCCACGTCTGGTATTTGTGGAATTTGATAAGCCACCCACTTTGCTCCCTCCCCATTCTTGTTATGTCTGTCCTCAGCCTTCTTCATCTTTTATCCCCACCCTGCTTCACCCAGTCTCCAAAGGCAGGCATTCATTGTTAATTAACTGCTGAAACAGTGCAAGCAGCTTGGTTCATGGGATTGAGATGGGAATGGAGCTTTAGGTCTGAGTTTAAACTGTTTTGAAAGGCCTAAAAGGCATATTTTCTCACTCAGGAGGAGTGAGGGAGGCAGGAAGGAGTAACGGAGAAGAGAGGGAGAGTTAGGGAATGTAACTGGAAAACCTCAAACCAGTAAATTGAGACACATGTCTTAATCAGTTTGAATGATAGGGGTTTTTGAAAAATCAAAGGTTCTGGTGTTTCTGGTACTTATGTGCTCCCAGATGTAAATACTTGCCTCGTATAATGTTTCTGGGCCAGATACCGGTCTCAATCAGAGTGGTGTAAATCTGGAATTATTCAGGATTAGTAAACACTGCCTTCATACAGGAATTATGATGGCATAACAGATTAGCTGTCTCTTACTGTGCTGGTCTATCAAGAGCACTTAAAATTGCAAGAATGGTGAAAAGAGAGAAATTGTTAAAAGCTACCACCCATTCATTTTCAGTCAATGTTTGCTAAATATCCTGCCTGGGACCTTTAGCAGTGGATGGATAAATTGCTGTATTCCTTCCACACGCAGAAGTTACCATCTGCCTGCGCTGTCTCATCTCACAGACTGTGTTTTCTTTTACTGACAAAATGAACATCAATAAGTGGTCAGATTCCATCTCTACACCTAACAAGACGAGTACTGGCTAATTGAAATCCTACCCCTATCTGATTATTCCTGTTAAATATACTCGATCCAGTGGGATGGCTCTGAGTCTGACTTGAGGTTGTTCTTGCTCATTTTACATGCTGATTTTGGTAAGAAACATTCTCGAGACCTCAGGGGCTGATATTTCTGTTCTGGATGTTGAGGTTGTAGCTGCATCCACAGTAACAGCAATGGTTCAATATTCCCATTGTGTTCTGCTTAATTAGAACATGATCTGTTGTTGTCCCCAGAAATCCATACTTATTCAGCTTATTTAGGTCTAATGTAACATTAATAACTCTTCCAGGGAGTATCCTGCAGTGTTGCAAATACATTTAGCCTGTGTTGATCAGAAGTGAAAGCATTTCATTCCATGAAGAAATTAGGAGCTCTACTGCTGTCAAATCCAGCAGTTAAATGAAGCAGAAACTTAGTTCAAAGGCCAACTCCTGGAAGCATTTTCCTTTGCAACATTTCAAGAAGCAATGCTTCCCTTTTGGGATCGTCCAGGAGAACATGCCTATAAACTAAATGCAGTGCCTTCTCAACAATGACAAATATTTCATGTCTAGGGAAAAAATCTGGAGTGTGTGAATTTAGCAACACAAAAGCTGGAAATTTATTCAAAGGATTTTTTGCTGCACTGTCTGTCCTGGGGGGAGGGCTTGGACTTGGGAAGTCCAAATCTCTCCTATAAGTGACATCCACATGATGAAATGAGGGATTCTCCTCCTGTCCTCTCCCTGAGGCCAGGCATGTCAGTCCTACAAACTCCTGGATGCACAAAAGAAGTAAGACTTGGAGGGAGAGGAACAGGTTTCCCAGAGAAGCCGTGGCTGCCCCGTCCCTGAAAGTGTTCAAGGCCAGGTTGGACGGGGCTTGGAGCAACCTGGGATAGTGGAAGGGGTCGGAACTAGATTATCTTTAAGGTCCCTTCCAGCACAAACCACTCCGTGATTCTCTGAGAGAGCAGCTCGCAGGGCCCTCGGGTCTCTCTGCCCATTGCTGCTGTGGGACACGACCCATTCCCAAGGCAGCAAAAAACTTCCCCCCAAAACCGTATTTCCCCGCCGCCTGCTTTTCCTTTTCCCCTCCAGCTTCCTCCTTCTCCGATGCAGGTGTGCAGAACGATACCCGCGAGGACCCGGGCGCTGCTGCGACTGTGAACAATCAATTGTGAGCAGTGGGAGGGCGAAGGAGAGGGGATGCCTGGCTCCTGCCTCCCGGGAGTCCCGGGCGTTCCGCGAGCCTCCTTTAAGGTGTGCTAATTAAGCAGCGAGATGCTGAACTCGAAGCACCCAGATTTAAATGTTTCGACCCACGAGCGCAGATGCAGAGCAGATATTCGGAGGGATTCGTCCGGGAGTCTTTTCTCAGGTGAGCAGCAGCTCCGTACCCTGCAGGGGCTCTGCCCACGGCTGCTCCCAGATCCCGGCGCTTTTCCTGGCTGCGAGGGGGCCCGGCCTTATCGGCAGCATCTGAAACGTCCCTAGGTTCTGCCGGCATCTTTTCGCCAATCACGGGGGTGTTTTTAATCACTCCGAACAGGAAATGGCATGCTGCATTTAAATACTGTATATAATTATCATGGGAAATATAATTAGGAAGCGTAATTAAATGGGCTTGACTGCATATCAGGCTGTTTCTTGATTTTTCACTCAATCCAGCTGTTTCTCACAGGCTCTTTACTTTGAATACTGGTGGTCTGTGACAGAACCTCTGCACAGAATGGAGGAAGAATTACTTCTTTAAAGGCCGTTCATTTAATCTAACTAGGCCAATTTATTTAAATGCAATCACGGCATTTTCCAACACAACCTCCTTTACTTATTACTTTAGACGCTTCATTTTGGAATGTCTAGATTCATCCAAAATACTCCAATTTGAAGGTTTTATAAAACCCCAAGCATACAAAGGCCCTGGCTGTTCATCACGTGTTTGTTTAATGTGTTGCACAACGTGGGCCTGATTCTTGATTGGATTTCCTTAAGTGCTACCAGTATGTACAAAGAAATAAGGGTGATAAAACAAGTGTGGTTCATTACTTGGTACAGTGCTGGTTTAGCATGATTCTTTTTCTCCCTGCTCAGAAAGGAAGATTTCTGAGTTACTGGAGAAAATATTCTGTCTTCCATCCAATGAAACCATAATACTGCAAGAGTAGGAAACGTTGGGAAGGATATGTTGAGAAAATTAGTGTCATTACACCAAAAAATGGCCTTTTTTGTGTCTCAGTGGACAAAAAATATTTGGATTGAGTCATGCAGGTGGCTGAAGAAGAGTTTGCTGCCAGTGAAAGAGGCAAATCCATTCTTTCCCCTTCCAGGGCAGGACACAGCACTCAGGCCAGGGCTGGCGCTCCAATGACCCCTTAGCAAGCTGATTCAGCTCCCTGTGCCAGCAAATACCTAAACATCTTCTTTTAATTATTTTTTTTCCCCCTGTGGTGCCTGAGAGAGCTGGATTAGCTCCCAAAGGGATCAGATCAGCACTGGTGTCAGCGACAGGGGCACACGGGTCCATCCATGCTGGGGTGGGGGGGACACCCCGCTCCCTTTCAGCAGGAGCAGGCGCCTCGATGGGCCCAGCAGTCTCATCTGACTCTGCTTATCACTGCAGTCATGTGGTGGAGGGAAAGGCTATCTGGAGATCGTGGTATGGCATCTCCACAGCCAGGAATGTTTGAGATGTTCCCATCCCACCAAGCAGGCTTTGTTGAGTGACACTAATTCTTAAAGCAAAAGAAAACCCATTGCTTAGGGTTTTCTGCTTAGGGACAGTTTTTCTTGGAACATGCTCACAGGCATTTTTGGATGTGTAGGATTTCATTACATGGGCATGAGCAGTGGCAGAAAATGCATTCTGAAGTTCTCCAGGTCTCAAAAGCCCCGCTCCCTGCAGGAGCCAACTGTGTCCTTTTTCTAGCGAAAGAGTGGTTAAAGTAGCAAACAGATTCCTCATGGTCACTGGAGGAGCCAGGACTCCACATTTGTAAACCATCTTCACCAAGCCAGCAGGCTGTGCAGTAGTCTCTGAGCTTTAACAAATATTAAGTCCTTCATGTCTTACTGAATGTAACATAAAGAAACTGAAGAATCTATGGCTGGCATAATTACTTAATACCAAAATGCCTAAAGCTAATTTCCAAGGTGGTAGAAAAGTAGGATTTTAATTCGTAGGCATAGTGAAAGGATTTTGCTATCTTATTTCTCCATGACAAAAGCTACAAATGCTTTTTCATCCCAAGTGTAAAGAACCGACTTAAACAGAAGTGGTAAAATCAATACAGAGTTTCTGCTGCTTCAGAGATGTCAGAGCTTTTCCAAAGTGTGACTCAAGTCAGCGTTTCCTGCAGTGCAGGGAGAGAAGCTGGCTGTGCACTTTACAGATAATTAGCTGAGGAGGGCATGGCTGATGCTGAGAATTGTATTCCCTTCCAACCAGAGATGCCTGGCTGACCTGAGAACCACACAGCAGCAAATGGCAGTCAGGAGAATTAGGGGCCCTCTAATTTGCCCGGTGTCCAAAATGCCAAACCCCAAATTCCACGGTTTCTTCTCTAAGCATATAGTAGAACTAGTCAAAACAGCTATAAATACATTTTCCCTGTATCTGCACATTCCATAAATAGTACAAATATAATTTTATAGCAATAACAGAGCCTGGAACAGTGGGATTATCTGCTTGAATTCAGATACTTGTACAGTTTAACTTCTGCCGATAGGGTCTGGACTCTGAAAAGATTATGAGTATAAATCAATTTTTGCTTTTACAACACAGCCGTGTGCAACAGGATGCTTGCTTGCTTCATGAACAGGCAGCAAATAACACTTTTCAAGAGCAAGGATCATCCTGCTTCCCCTGAATCCAGAGACGATGTTGTCGCTGACTTTGTGGAAAGGGTGACAGCATCCTCTTTTATGTACTTCTAAAATTACTTTCTCTCTGCTTTTTGTTGTATTTTCTTTATTTCTTGAGAAATGATTCCGTAATGTTTTTTGTGTTTACTCCTTCGTAAGGAGTTGTACCAGGTTAGATGTTTTCAGGTTCTGAGAAACCAGAGAAATTAATTTCACTTGAGATTGTGTCCTTTGAGGTTGCAGAGCGAGGAGATGCCAGAGTTGCCAGACCTTCCTGAAGGAATGAAGGGAAGACAATCCAGGCAGAGGGAACCACAGATCTTTCATTCCCTTAGAGGGACCCTGCTAATCTCGGTGCCTCCTGAGGAGGAGCACCAGCACTTTTCAGTGACCAAAGAGAGTCAGAGCAACAGTCCAGCCGTCCACTGACCCAGCTGACTCTGGGATATTGGCTCGTGGAGGAGAAGGACGCTGGATGGATGTGGAATAGCTTGTCCACTGTGGCCATACGTTTTATTTTATGTTCGAGTGAGGTATGCGTAGCACACTTGGCCAGCGTCCATCCTTCCCACTTGTTGATTATCCTCTGAAGTCATCAGTCACTTCTCTGCTCCCTTTGGTAGGAGCTGGATGGAGTTTTTCCTGGCAGTTTCTAGCAACCATTTTATCTGTCTTCTGTCAGCGCTTAGTTAGTGCTAAATTGGAGTTAAATAGACAAGGGCAAAATCTGCCATGTAAGAGAAACTCTGTGTTTTCAGCAACTTCGTGATTAAGATGCTGAGGCTGGGGTTGGTTTTCTGTACAAGGGATTGAAGCCATCCATTTCTGAGCTGGTTCAAAGTTGCTTGGTGTCAGTGGCAAAGGTGACCCAAAGATGGAAAGAAGTAACGCTTGTGTACAGGGTAAAAACAGCATTCTTTTTTTCCCCCCTCCTTGTTAAAAAAGGCAAAAATACAGAAAATGTTTTTGTGGAGTAATAAAAGGGCACCCTAATATAATCCATCAGTACATTTTATGCCATAAAATGATCTCCTGAGATACTGCCAAAGCTGAAACAGCACAAAACTTTAAAAGATAAAGGAGTGTAATATTATTATTATCATCATTATCATTGCGTATTGATTTTAAAATGTGCTTTAGTTGTTTCAAATTACAGTAATAATTGCTTTAAATTATCAAACTCATTTTCATTTCACTGTGTGCTTGAGGGAACTAACAACATATATTTTTAAGAAAAAAACATATGATACGGGAACAGGTGTTACCCTGGAATCCCTTAAAGCGATGTTCCCTGTTTTCTGTGTGTCTGTCCCTTATTTCTGTTCATAAAAGTGGTCATCTTAGGGGAATGATAAAAAATTATCGCGCTATCAGACATTCTTACAGTCCAAATCCTGCAGTGATGGAGCCAGGGGATTTTGGCCTTTTCCCACACAAGAGGTTTTTTTTTGCCACTGAGGAAGTTCCTTGTCTCTGTGGTGTGTGTGGTGACGCTCTCTGTGCAGGCACGACAAACCTCTGCCTGCCTGGGCCGACCACGGGCAAGCTTTTGGCGTATTGCTTACCCAAAGGAGAGGGACAAGTAAGCTGGCAGGGTCGGACCCGGCATTCTCAGTGGTGTAACGTGGATTTCAGCGCCGTGGCCGCAGCCTCCCCGCGAACAGGAGGGAAGCAGGGAGGGATGGTGATCCCGCGGGGGCCATCCGTGCTCGTGGGGTGGATGGGACACGGGTTTACCGACGGCCATGGGGTTAATTTCCCGACATTTATTCCCCGCAGGCGCGGCCGGGGAAAGCATCCCGAGCATCCCGAGCCCGGCAGCAGCACAGCCGCCCCCGCCCCGCATCCCGGAGCCGCGCTCGCACCGCCGGGGCCCGGGAAGCAGCGAGGGATGGGATGCAGGAAAGGACGGGCGAGGCCGGGCGGGACAGCGACGGGACGGGACAAGGATGGGACAGCGGTGGGATGGGACCAGGACGGGACGGGGCATGGATGGGTCGGGACAGCGGCGGGACGGCATAACGACGGAACGGGACAGCGACGAGACAGGACAGAGACGAGACGGCACGGGACCAGGAGGGGGCCAGGATGAGAGGAGACAGAGACGGGACAGAGAAAGGACAGGACCAGGACGGGACCAGGACGGGACCAGGATGGGACCAGGACAGGGACGGGACAGGACCGGGACGCCACGGGACAGCGATGACGCTGGAGCAGCCCCGCCCCGGCAGCGCCCGCGGCGCTGATTGGCCAGTCCCGCGGGCGGTGCGGCCAATGGGGAGGCGCGGCATCCCCGGCCATTCATGAGCTCGCGCTGCTCGCGCGGGACCGCGCTCGGCTCCGGCCCCAGCGCGACCGCGCTCGGCTGAGTTCGGCTGAGCTCGGTTGGGCTCGGATGAGCTCGGCTGAGTTCGGCTGGCCTCGGTTGGGCTCGGCCCGTCTCGGCCATTCTCGGCTCGGGTGGGCTTAGCTCGGCCCGGCTTGGCCCGGCCCGGCCCGGCTCGGTTCAGCCGAGCCCAGCTCAACGCAACCAGAGGCTCCGAGCAGCGCGAATCCTGCGGGGCCGCCCGTTAGTGCGGCTGGAAGCGGAGCTCTGGCCTTTCCCAGCCATGAAGTCATTCCCTGGTGCTGATTGAAATCATCTGTTTTCAGTTCTCTGACAAATTAATTGAACTTTCCTCTGACTCAGGGGCCTTCTGACTTTTGAAGCAGATTTTGTCTACACGCCGTCTCCCAGACGAACACAATTTAATTTTCTAGGCTTTAAAGGAACTTTATGTTTCCAGAAAGGCAATGAAAGAGGCATTTGTTCGGCGATAGCGGTGCAACTTCTACAAATATGGCACAAGAATAGAAGCCTATAAAATGTTGCTTTTACTGCCGCTGATAACCAACTCCAAAACGTGTTAGATCCTGAGATGCACAGGACTGATAACACGGCAGGCCAGGAGTTGCTTCCTTTCAAGTATATTAAAAGAATGCTCCTTAAATAACTGCGAGGGCTCTCGCAGGGCAGCGCTGGGACAGCGCCGGGCCTGTGCCCGTGTGCTGTGCTGATCAAATAACCACCGATTAAGTAGTTCCAGTTCACGTGCTGCAGTTCAATTTCATTTCATTTGGCTAAGCAAGGAGCCGCAAAGTTCAGCTGGAGTCCAAATCCCCGCTGCCCCCACGCCCGGAGCCCAGGTTTATGATCCAGGCTCCCCAGCGGGGTGGGTTGTTCCACCGCTCGCTTCCGTCTACCCTGGAGAAGGTTTAAAACTCGCCTTTCAAACGTAGTGAGACAAATTCTGCCTTCAGGTACGTGAGTGTTGCTGCCCGTGGTCCTCAGCTGGGCATGTCCAGTGTTTGCAGTGGCTCAGGGCAGTCACGGCAAGGCCACGCCAGGCTTGGGGACAGGTGGAGGAGCGCTGAGGGGTCAGACTGCCAGATACTCTGCATTTCTCAGTGATACCTGTCGGTTTTCCCTGTTATAAAAGCCCCAAAGCACGTAATTAACTCAAAGGGCTTCTGCTCTCATTTACTGGGGTAGGTTTGAGCACGTCTTTTGTTGAAAGCGGAATGAAGTTTTTCTTTGGCCCATCCAAATTCTTGTTCCATTTTCGCCCCCACTCCCCCTCCACTCTAAAATCCAAATGATTCGTAAACATTAATTAATTAATTTATCTTTGAAGTAACCCCGGGAAATAAGGCTTTTACTTGTGATTCTTCATATACATAAAAAAACCCAAGTGATAGGGAAAGAATTTTATGAGGCTATCAGGAATCAAGTCCAAATTTTGTGCCATGCTTCAGCTGTGGTGCCCAGGACCTCAAGCAGCTCTAACTGCAGAACTTTCATGGTGGGCTGGCCCTCACACCATTCCTAGTTCTTCACCGTCTAATTTGCACTTGCTACTTTGACAAGTCATCCAGAGAGCACTGAGCTAACTGAAAAATCTGTGTTCCGCTGAAGTGTTAGGAAAGAATTAAAACATCGGTACCAAAATCATAACAATAGGTGCCTGACATTTCAGCACAAAACCTCAGACTCAAACATGCCCCTGTGCCGAAGAAATGTGTAAGTGAATCCAGACTCTTTCAGGCTTTTTGAGGAATATCATGGAAAGGGACGGCAGTATTCATCTGGACCACCTATTCCTATCCAATATTTTCATTTTGTGTTCGCTGGGTGCATGTAACCCAGCTCTGTATTTTCGCTTTCATTCAATTGTGGCAAATTCCGGGTGAAGGAGATTTTGTGTCTTTTTCCAGTCAAATTCCCCACTGACTTTAAAATTCCCCTGGCAGGCTCCTACAGTTTTACTTGACTGAGGAGGAAGCATGAAGGCCATGGAGTTGAGGAGTCATTCTTAAGCCCTGGGTGAAAGCTGCTGCATGATCTTGAAGGTTTAAATAGGCACCTTTACAGCGTTTTATGTCAATATCTAGTACTGAAGTGTGTGAAAGGACATTGAGATGTTCTCAGTGATCCTGAGGATTCCAGCCAGCACTTTCAATGATTCTGAGTAGAGAAGCCTTGTTTGTGCCAGTCTGCAGTAACCTGCTAGGCCTTCATCAGATTGCATCTGCTGCTGTTTAAACTTTCAGCTGATTTCTCAGTTACCCCTGGTTTTTCGAAGTATTTATACATTATGCAAACTGTAAAACTGCAAACTATGGATTTATAGTTTAGAGTCCCAGCTTTTAACCCGGTGGAAAGTACAGAAGTGCAATACACGTACACACAGCCACTAGACATGACCCAAAAACCACCCAAGAGTGTCAGCTCAGAGCAGGGTGGGAAAAAAAAAGGGAAAAGCAGTGAAGCTGCCTCCAAGCCATCATCTTCCTTGGCACAGGGATGTGTGCTGGGCGACTCCAGGGAAGCACAGCTGGGAGTGGAGCCACGCCCTCTGAAGAGTGCGGCAAAGGCCTTGATGATAGCCAAGGTATTTTACAGCAAAAATGACTTTGAACTGTGAACTGTGCTTCGGAATATCTGTGCAGCTGTGAGGGAGTGAGGAACGAGACAAGATTTTTGTAACTTTAAAAGAGATGTTTTCTGTCGTGCTTGACCAGGTTGTCAGTGCAGGATTTGGTCCGGTTTTATTACAGAGGGTATGGAAACAACTATTGCGGGAGGTTCATTTCTTCCATCAGCATGTGCCTTTTACTCTCCGAAACACCAGCAGAAAAACAACCTCCCTGGGCCAAATCTGTCCTATCTTTACCATGACAGAATAGTCCCCTCAACCTCAGTGCAGTTATTCACGAGTGAAACAAGTGTCCTAAGTCTCCTGCAAAAAAAGGAATTGAAAGTACCCATGATTATTCCTCATGACACTGGCATTTCTGCAGCAAAACTTCACTTTTCTGGTCTAAACTGAGCAAAGTGCTCTTAGGGTGACAGACAATCAGGGAAATGAACTCAGGGAATCTTTTTCTGGCTTTTAAATAATTTCTCGTCATTATTCTCCTTTTAATTTGGTTTATTTGCAGATGGAGCTTGTTCAGGAAGGCAAAGTGTTGATTAGCAGCCAACAGTTATTTAATAATGGAACAAAATTAGTTTTGCAGTGAAGGAGAATTCACTTCAGGAAGAAACAGGAGTAACTTGTAAAGATTAAATCAACCAAACAGGAAATGGAATCGGTCCCGTGTGGTTTAGGTAGTCTGATTGCAATGCCAAGGGTGTAAATTGCTGAGCAGCTTTTGCTGGCCTGAGCTGCTCTTGGCTTTCCCTTCCTCCTGACTGCTCCTAGGTGTCCACCCCTGCCTGAGCCATTCCCCTCCCATCTGGATCAAGCCCCTGAGCTGCCTTCAGGGCAAACGTGGCTGGGGGAGAACTGCTAGCAGCTGCTTGCACTGCTTAGTCACCACTGCCACCAAGAACCACTGCCTGAGAGAGCTGAAAAATATTTGCAACGTGTATTTACAAACAATTGCCAGACAGATTTTGTCTGCCCAAAGCATTTGTCAAACAATTTCGAGCAAGGAAGTAAATACAGATAAATAGATGCTGGTTTGACCAGGGAAAGTATATGGGCAGATTTTAGATTGTCTAATATGGCTAATCATGCTGCCGTAATATTAAATAAAGGCAATGCAACTGAAGATGTAGCAGGATGGTGCTTTTTTCTTTTCTTTTCTTTTCTTTTCTGTTTTTTTGCTTGGACCTATTCTGATGATGGATTATGTCAGTTAAACATTTTAGGAAACAGAAGCCACTTCTCTATAGGAACTCAGCAGCAGAACTCCCAGCTAAACCACAGACAGTCCGTGTTTGAGTGCGTGCTGGTGCCAGCCGTGGGTGAACGACTTCTAAAAGCAGCACCACGTAAATGTGTCCGAATAAAATAAGAGCAAATTGGAAGCAGTTCCTGAGACTTGAGTGAATGACCTTTCTTGCTGTTGTCGTTTCCAAATTTTTTGGCAGACTCTTCCCTGACCACTATATTTCATTTCCATGCACCCCTGTACTTCCCAATTCCGGTCAAGAGCAGAAGCAGAAGTAATAAAACACCGCAAGAAAAGCTATTCTTGTGATATTTCCGGTGCTACTGGATGCAGCACCAACAGGAAATCTCATGAGAAAGACTGTCCCTTCACAGTTTCCAGGCCCCACTTTGGAAACCCAAGTGATTTGGTGGAAAAAAACCACCAAATTAAGCATCCTCCAGCTTGGGTGATTAAAACTCCTTCTCCCAGCGTTTCTGGTCCAGTCCCTTCCACTCCAAGGCGCGCAAGCCTCGTGACAATGGTAGGCACAGAGAAGACTGTGGATGGCTCACAGTAGTCTGAACCTTCCTTTCTATGCAGCTGTGTGAAATGAAGGGGCCTGCAGCCTTCTGTCATCTAAAAATGAGCTCTTGAGAGCTCGCTGTGCCTCAGGATTGCAGCCTTGACCTCCACACGTTCTGACGATGATGATTTGCAGAAAGGAGGGTGTCCCCCTCCCACTTCAGCCTGCATGTGTGTGCTCTAGGAGGATTCCCAGTCTCCCAAGAGACTAAGGAGGTGGAGAGGGAAAAGAGTAGGGGGGAAAAGGGACATTCAGGTGATTCTCCTCTTCCCTTTTCTGTTACTGCTTTGAGTGTTTTCCCTCACTGCTTTGAGCGTTATGCACCTCATGCAGGAATGGGAAGGAGCTGTGCCTGTTTTTGCCCTGAATGTTACGTTTTGGGTGCTAATTCAAGCAGTTTGGCCACGTGCTTGGAATGCTTACGGCCATTTCCAAGTCCAAGAGTTGCCATCTGGTCCTCAGCCCACAGGAAGGGGGCCTTTCCTTCGGCAGGGCAGCAGAGGAGGCCCACGGTGGTCACAGATCTCAGGACTTCCCTGCGACGCCGCGATGTTTTGCAGCAGCTCTGCTGCTCAGGCAGCTGATGGACACACACGCTGGCAGAGATGATGACTCAGATGCAAACCCTTCCTGAAGTGTCACTCTCTCTCTCTCTCTCTCCAGAACAAATGCCTTCCCTCTCGGTAACTGATACAACAGCCCTGGCCCTCCAGCTGCAATACCAGATTGCATTTGCAGTGTCACTTTGGCAGTTAAAAAATCCTCGTCACAGTCATCTGCTTCAGCACCCAGCCTCCGTCCCAGCCGAGTGTGGGCCTCTCTGTTTTCCTCACATGCAGCCGGGATGCAGGTCTCCAGCGATGCCTGATACTCGGGGCTTTGGGGGGATGGAACGCAACCACTTAAAACTGTTTGGTTTGTCACTTTTGGATTTGCTGCACAAGGCTCTGTTAGTACAAACGGGCCTGTTTATAATATTCATCAGACAGTGGAAGAAATTCCTCTGATGTCTGCATAATGCAGCGAGCAGACTCCTTGATTATTAACATACCGATTGTGTACTCTTATTTCAGATGTCAGCTCAGCGCTGGGGAGAGGGAGCTGGGGGAATAAGAAATGCAAGACGCATGACATGCTTGGGATTTGGTCAGCGAAACTGGAAAAAATATTTACACGGTTAGGTCGTGTTTTTTATGTAATTCTTTCCTTTTATGTAATATTTGGAGAAGCCGCTGAATTTTCGGTTCTTACCCAGATGAAGCCACACCTCTGAGCACTGGAGCAATCACTGCAGGAGAGGGAGTGGGAGAAACTCGTCCCCATCCCTTCTTAATCCTCTCACTGATGTGCTCATTAGTGTTGGCACGGGGATCGTCTGATGCATCTCGTCCCTCCCCCAGCACTTCCTTGAGCTCGGCATTTCCATAGGAACTTCCAGCCGGGGGCCGGGATGCTCCAGTGATCTTCCCGGCCCCTGTTTGTGGTTGCTGGATGCACCAGCCCCTCTCACCACGTGTGTCTAACCAGACCTTCCCTGCCAGCCCTCAACCGATGCTGCAGAGGAAGGAATCCTGCGATGCTTGATGGTGCATGAAGATACCCCTTGGAATAGAAAAGTCACAGCAGTCAAGGTGCTTAATGTTGTCTGAACAGCAGTAACTTCGGTGGGCATCAGCTGCTGCAATCCTGTCACCAGTGTCTTACCCATTATTTGCAATACTTTGGTTTATTAATACAGCCTTTTTGGTGCCTTAGTCATAGAAAACACAGCAGTTGTTTGTTTTTTTTTTAAATTTTCTTAGTGTTTTCATCCCTCGGGTATTATATCTTCTCTTCATTTGCTGTTTGTTATTTTGGTGGAGGAACTTTCACTTTTGGTTGGTTTCAGAGCCCACCCTGGCTATCCCCTGGATGGGCTGAAGTACAGTAGATAGGACATTAACTCGCATTAATGTGGAAATTTAGAATCCAAATAGAACTTGTCCTGTTGCCCAACAATGAGTCATTGTCCTTTTTCTCTTTTTAGCCAACAGCAGATTCAGAAGCTGTGAGACAGTTTCCTGCAGATAAGAGATAAATTGAAGGGAAACCTGGCAAAAAGATGATGGTCAAGCTGCAAGATATCATTTCCTCCAAAGCCCCTACATACTAATTAACCATTCCAAGCATATTTTCAACAGCATTTAGGGATTTCCTCATCAAAATAAACTTCCTCCCATGTTATCTCCATTCTTGACATCCGGTGTTACAGTCTGACATAAGAGTCAGGGTTAAAAATCCGTAATATTGGGCTGTGTGTATATTTATGCACAAGCCCGCGCACACACACACTCACACGATTGAAGCTGTGCCAGCATTACTCTGGAATTTTAAAGCCTGATCCAAAGTCCTCTGTAGTCAGCAAGAGATTTTTCTGCTCACTTCAATAGTAGCAGGATCGAGCCCCTGTCCTTCCGCATCCAGATTTTTTTCATTTATGCCTTATGACTTGTTTATAACAAACTACAGATGGGCTTGAGTCATAAAGTTCGGAGTATTCGGTTGGGAGGCTTTAGCTTTGGGCCCATCCCTTTAATGTACTGCTTATTCCAGACCTGCCTTTTAAAGAGGAAAATATTGTCAGAATGAAAGTGTATGTGCAATAAACAAACTTCTCATTTCCTTCCCTTTAAGTTGGTTTTTTTTTTTTTGGGTCCCCTTTTGAAGCTGATTTCTTAACCGGACAATTAGTTTTAGGGCTGCAATTGAATGCAAACTTGTCATACCTGATTTGCAGTCCTTTCTGTTTCAAGTGCTATCAATTATTTTCTAACTAGATGCTCCTGTGGGATCAGCTGTCACTAAGAGCAAATTTGAACACAATGGGTTGCTTCCTATTTCCAAAAGAATCTGAAGATTGTCAAAGCTTGACAGGCAGCTCCAGTTTTAAGATGAAACAGATAAGTTAGGTTTCCCTGGTAGGAGCTTTTGAACACAGGCAGATAAAGGAAGTATTGTTTCCAAAGAGGGGATGCCATTTATAGTGCAAATTCACCCTTATTAAGAACAAACTGCAGTTGCTTTAAACACACAGTCAAATACATTTGCACTGCAGAGGTAATAAAACACAAGTCTTTTCAAATATTTCTGTAGACCCTGCACTTACAAATTTGGCTGCTTTCTTTTTTTTTTTTTTAATGAGGGACTGAGTAAACTGAATAAACCATTAAAAATATCAGCAGATGGTATAATGTAGCTGTTGTGTGGATCAAATACACGAGGTGTTGATTTTATAACTGGATTCATCGACCGTCAGCTAGAAGTTAGATTTGTGTCGCTTTGTTTTTGAAGATGCTTCATTTATGTGCATGTTGCACATGGAGTTCGACTGCACGTTATTTCAGGCGTGCCACAAGTGAGAAGTGCCACAGCTTTTAGGTCTAAGGCAGCAGTAACTTTATTTTGTGTGATGCCGGAGTGTAGTGATGCCACCTTTCTGCAAAGAAATGTGAGAGTGTCACTGAATGTGCACTTAAGAAATAAAAAAAAAAAAAAGTATTTTGGGGAGATGACACTGGATCAGTGGTCCCAAGGTCTGAAGTGTTGCAGTTGTCCACAGAGGAGACTCACTGTGTGTACTGGGAAGACTTATGGCTTAATTCAGGAGGAAAAATGGTCCTTCCAGTCCTTTTCTGTTTGCAAAGCCAGTCCTGGCCGTTTGGGGTGCCAGCAAAGACACCATCTAATGCCGGGTTGGGATTGGGCTGTTGTGTGTCCTCACTGTGAACACAAGGCAGAGCCCTGAGTTATTCAGGTGACTGATCAAATGCCCAGTGACTTCAGGAATTAGTCACATGCTGCCACATCTGCTTGTGTTACAAGCGAGCGTCTCGCTGAATGAAAGGCTTGCCACAGTACGCAGGAGATCCCGAGCTCCCTGTGTGAAAACTGGTGTGAAAGGGAATTCTTCCTCCCTCAAAAATCTGACTCCATGATAGCAGGAAATACGAAAGAACATGACCTCTTGCTTTTTGCCATTTGTAGTCGGTGGGATAATTTGAACTTTCTCATCTTGGAAATCTTCCATGAGAACCGACATCGAGGAAGATAAAATTTCATTCAGAACCATCACAGCTGGGGAAACACCGAGGGATGGTGAATGCTCTCAGACAGGGAAGTGCTGTACAACCTGAGCGTAGCTGCCTCCACCCTGGTGGATTGTACCCAGAGAGGATCAAAAGGAGGAATTTTGGCCACGAGGGAGATTCATGCAGTCTACCAATGGGGAAAAGCAATGTTATTTCCACTCGCAAAATCATAGGGCTCCATTGCCACACTTTCACAATCACCAAATTAGAATCAGGTGTTAATTAGCACTTGTATTTGGCAAGCTCACTTTATTGAGAACATTTGCCTTGGTCAGACTTTTGATTGTTTTGGCTCTGAAACCTGGTTTACATTGATTTAATCATTAGAATACCCTCTTCTGAGGCTTTCAAATGATGCAATTAAGGGCAAATACCACATCTCCTGCACAGCAACAGGGATCTGAACAGTTATGACAAAGCCAGGAGACAGCAATAAGTGCAATTTTTTACCTTTTAATGGGGTCTAATCCTGTGGGAGAGCATGTGTCAAATATTTATATGTATATATATGTATGTATATATTGCTTGTCCATTACTTTACTTGTACAATGCTGATCTCACACATCTTTGTATCGTGCTAAATGAATGTGTTTTCTAAATGAAATGTTTCTAAATGACAAATGCAGTGTATATTGTGTGGGGACATGACAGTCCTTACTCAATTCGTAATTCCAACCATTGGCAGAAAAATCTCAGTGTCACGGTTGCACCCAGGGAGCAAACAGAGGCTGTGGCGCGAGTGTGATACAAACGAGTCAGCATCTACCAGAATTCCTGACCTATTCTCAAGACTTCTATGCAGAAATAAGTTATTTAGGTTATTTCCTTTTAGAAGCTGCTCATCTACTTAGCCTCGTGCCCTCTTCTGCTTTGCAGCAGTATTTCAGAGAACTCATTCTCACTTTTTTGGCATTATTGTGCCTGTTTTGGAACCATTTGCTAACAATTTAAAGCTACTATCTTTTAATTAACTTTTTTTTACATTTCTAATTGTCAGTATTAGGGTACAAAAGTAAATCAACAATGAGGCTTTATCTGCAATTAAAAAGGCTTCTGCTTGCTCAGTGTGGTAGTGAGTAATAATTTGGTGTAGTCAAGTTTTTGTGTGAGTTGAATCAAGCGGCAAATAATGTAGGAAACTCAATGTTCTTACTTCTAGAATTATGCTGGGCCATATATTGTTCATTGTTACACTTCATTGAGGCTTTTGAGTCGGATAGGAAGGGCTTTTGTAACTTCTCCTCACCCCGAGCAGTACCTTACTCACCAGAGCTTCCAATAAACCCACTGGCAGCAGTGTCCCACCAGAGCTGAGGTGTCAGGATCCCACTCTGTCCTTGCTTGTGATTTCATTCCCATATGACCAAAGAAAAACACCCTGACGAAAGGAAGCAGTCTCTCTAAGGAAGGCTAAATCTTTTTTCCCCCTCTACTCCTTGAATAGCTGTACAATGGTGATTTTTATCAGATGAGTCATCTGCCAGGTTTCATGAGTCGGTGCTCATGTTGTGGATCCATTAGGGGTTTGTACTTCTCTCCACGACAATGAACTTGGAGGGAGTCATGAGCAGGCAGCTGCTTAGATCAAGTGGCAGTGTCTGTCCACTCCTCAGGCTGTAGCCAAAATCAACAGTGTGTCTTTACAGTTGATCTAGGGAATGCTGTTACAAATATGGGATGTTTGCACTAATGACTTAGTCAAATACATCTGGAGCCCTTTTCCCCGAAGAAATGAAACTGATGTAATAACACAACACAGTCTCCTTATTATGTAAATCATGAGGCAGAGGGCTGAGGACGTTATTTAAAGCAAACTGAGGGAAGCTGAAGATTTGCTCAAGTAATTTCCCGTTTTTACCCCATATGAGATCTTGCAGATGGCAGGAAGGAATAGAAAAAGCAGCAGCCTCCTGACTTCCAAACGTGAGACAGCTCTCGTCGCACAATGAGAGTTTACACTGCTGGAAACCTGGGGTTTTCCACAACAGAAGCATTTGGACAGTCTGTAAGAAATTCAACCCAGACTTCATCTACACATCCTGTGTATAGAAAATAAGGGAATAATGTGGGTTGTCACTTGTGATGGGATTTTTGGAGGCATGAATTTGTCTTAAAGATGTACTCTGGTTTTGAGCCCAGGCAATCTCTCTAGCTTGCAAATAGAAATCTCCTTCTTTTTATGCTAACTGAAACTTGAATGCAGTGAAAAAGTGGTAAAGGACCAACGAGAACATTTTCTGTAATTTTTGGCTAATTGTGCAGTATTCATCTTTACTTCATATAAAGTTCATGGTCAAATTTTTTGCTTATTTTATTCAAGTTATTTGGAATCATGATGTGTTTTGGACCATTTTTCTTCAGTGATGTGTATTTTCCATGACATTCAAAATGTATCATCTATAGATGAATGTAAAGCTTTATGGGCTGCTGCTTGTGGATGAGGAAAAATGAACCTTAGTGCCATTTCCTTCCACCCTTAGCAAAGCCAGGCCAGTGCCCTGTCACAAAGAAACAGCTTTACTTTTCTGGCACAACAGAGTTTTCCTAAATAGATAAAGCAGACCTCTGCAAGAGACAGCATTTTTGAGGGCATGAGTCAGACACAAGGTTCTCTGGGGAGGGCACACCATGGCAGGGCTCCCCACCCTCTGCTCGGCTGTCAAGGTCCACCCTCCTACATTTCATTTTCTGCAAGAGGAAGAGATGTCGGAGGTCTTAGTGCATCACTGCTTGGTGCACTGCTGGAAGAGCTCAAATGCTTCAGGCCTGAGTGCATGTAAAGATTTACATAAATGAGAACAAAGAGGAGTTGCCTCAAGACTTTGAGGTTTGTTGTAGACAACTCACTGTAGTGCTCTCCTACCCTCACTGCCCTGCTGAATGTGCAGGGGATGCTCTGTGGCTCGTTGTTTGTGGCTTAGCTATTGGTCAAGGCATCGACGGCTTTCACCAGCTTCAAACCAATGTGACTTTGCTCATGGAAGAACAAAATTTTGCGCCTTTAAAATCTCCTCCCCCNCCTAATTAGCTCTGTGAATCCCCTCTTTGGGGACCTGGAACTTCCACTGCATGAAGGAAAACTGTTTAGATGAAAGGAAGCTATGGGGGGAGATCAAGAACCATGACTATAATAAAACAAAAGTAGAGAGGGAGGGATTTTCATTCTTCATTTAAAAAGCCTAGGATTTCATTTAGCTTCTCAAAACCAGTAAATCATCCCATATTCTCACTTTCACTGCGCCGGCCCTACTGATCTGCTTAGGGCTCGAGCTGCTTACCCGTATAAATTCACATAAATACCCAAATGGAGTACAAAGGCTCAAATATTCCTGTGGTTGAAGGCTGTGAGATGCTTGTGTGTCTTGCACCTTCTAATCCTACAACCTTCATTAATTCCAAGACCACATGAGCATTTTCTTCCTGCCTCTGTGAAGATTCACTTGCGCAAACCTTACTGCTGTTAGAGTGCTTTGATCTTTTCACTTCCTATGAGCCAGATCTACTGGGACAGTGTTTCCCCTAACGTGGATCTTTACTCTTGAGTGTTTGTGTGGGTTCCAATTGTTCTGCTGGAGACAGAAAAGTCCTTCTTCCCATGGGTCTAAAACCCTTTCTCTGCACTGGTGAGATCTAGAAAGATCTAGCAAGAACTTATTATTTCTGAAATATGGAATCCATTTGCTCTCAGAACACATGTCCTTTTTATGCCCCCTGGTTCACGAGCTGGTTGCAAAGCTACAAATTTGCTATAAAATTCCTTTTAAGGTGCAGCGCTGCTAGAAATTTGTAGAATAATGGAGAGCCTTTCATCCTTTGTATTTAAACATGCAATTTGCTTTAACGGGATCTGATCAGCCATTAAAACCCACTCCGTGTTTTATGTGTCTAACAAAAAGCACACTTGGCCGAGTAAAAATAGACTGCGTGCAAGGCTACGATATAATTATTTATATTTAACGTATTAACGAGGTCCTGCAGAACTCCTTTTGTCCTGAGGGGTTCAACTGCCCTGTCCCAACACCACCAGTGGGCGGTGAGGGGAGCCCTGTGGAAGGAAAGCTGCAGCACAAGCACCGTGCAGGTGTAAAGCGGGGTGTTGGTGGTCCCAAAGAGGGGGTTCGACCCCCGCGGCAGGGATGCTCCGTCACCGTTGTGTGGGATCTGTAATGCTGGATGCCTCTGCTGTGGCACTGGGAAGGAAGAAGTTCTCAGGGCTCAAGGCTCGGCTGAAAGACTCGCGGTAAATTTGAAGGTTGGCTGTTTCCTTTCGAAGCTGACTGATTTGCCACAGAATTGCCTCTTTTTTTCAGTGAAGAAGATGCAGTTTCTCCTATAGTCCTGTTTGTTTTGCTTAGACATGCCAAGTGTTGCTCAGTTGAAGGCATCAAGCAGGCATCAAGCAACGAGGGAGAATATCCTGGCTTGGAGTCCAAAGACCTTTCCACAGGTAGCACTTTGCTCAAAATCCCATCCAGTTCACTTTTCTCAAGGTTATTTTTTTTCCCTTCTGGCTCTGTCTTCAGTCTTTTTTGGTCCTTAATGCCCAATTATTTTCTCTTGCTTTTTCCCCTCCCCAAACTCACAAAAACTCAACAACTGCTAAATCTACGGAACTATCAGTCTGTAGGTATGCGTTGGCACTCCCATGGTTTCAGCGGTCAGATCCTGGGAAGTTATTTACAGGAGGACCTCATGGACACAAGGATTAGTGGAAAACCAATAAATTAATTGCAAGAGATACTTCAAAGACGTTTTCAGACTTTGCAACTGAGAATTGATAACTCCTTTGATATCAGTATTTCTCCATGAATTTTGATTCCCTTGCTGTCATGAACATTCTAAAATGAAAGCGTCAAAATAGATTTTTATTTTGGAAATATAGAGATCAAAAAACCCACAATTCTTAGTTTGAAGATTTTTCTGTGCATTGCATTTGTGACCTCAGAGCTGAAATTGAAAATTTAAGCAACTTATCAAAACCGGGAGCTACATTTTGGTAACATTTTCATCCTTTTAAGTAGTTACTGTGTTTTTTTGCTGACGGCTTCATGCATTCTTTCAAGGAAAAGTAGAGTTTGATTGTTTTTTGTATTTGAAATATCTTGTGATCATGAGCACCCCAACCTTTCCTGTCAGTTCAGCCAGGACTGCAACTCGTTTAGTCACCACAATTTTTAACATAATAGTAAAAACCCCCAAACTCTTGGTTTTCACACGTATGTATGTTTAATGCTAAGGATTACATCTGTGTAACGAGCTTTAAGAGACTATTTTACCATGGTTGTCATGAAAACTAGCACACACCAGATTTGTCTTCTTGTTCTTTTCCAAAGCCCAAATCTTTTGGCTGACCAAATAATCCCAAGACCTCTAAAATATTCTGTGATCTTTCTAATTGGATACACTGATGTCTGCTGGAAAACAGATGTGATCAACTGCAGTCATCTGCGAGCTGAAAGAAAATACAGCATGTTTTTTTCAGGAAAACTTTATCAGTGACTCTACCTCCTTCCAAGGCATAGATGTAATCCATAAATAAAAGAGTTGCCATTTGATGGGAAGGAGGAAATTCTATCTTAGTCAATGACAGGGAAAGTGAAATGTGGTCACCCAGAGTTCCTGCAATTCAAAGCCAACTCATGCCCACTTTAATTATTATGATGTATGTTCCTGTTCAACTTTAATAGCCCTGCTTGTACGAGCAAAGGATCTCAATTGCCAGGGTCACATTTGGTTCGCTTTTTTCCTCCCTAGTTTGGAGTTAGAAAACCTGCAGGAAGGACAAGGATCCTTTGAGAGACCCATCTGTTCTCCGGGCTCTGCCTCCCCCAGGAAAGATTAGCAAAGCCAGGGTGGTCAGTTTGGGTAGACCCCTGGATAGCAGCGGAGTGGAGGTGGGAACAGACTGGCCTCGTTTTGTCCTGAGAAGCTGTGGGATTCAAAGCCAAAGCAGAAGGGTGTTTTTGGAGAGGACTGGATTGGTGTTAAGTCGGGATGGCAGAATCCGTCACAGGAAACCAGCGACTCCAGATAGATCAGCCAAGGAAGGAGGTGATTGCAATAATTGTTACATTTACATCGGTTTAAGTACTTGCAGTTTTAGCTTTAATTTTGCCACAGGTTTTTCAATCTCATTGGAATGTTAGAAATGTGTGTGGAGTTGGGAACAGAGATCTACAAAGTAGATTAAACTTGTTTGTAGGATTGGAGAGGATGGAGATGACAGGTGCTAATTTCTGTCATTACTGGAGGATTTGGTACTGTCAGGAAGTTTAAAGAGTTTAGATTTTGTCTGAGCTCTTCAGACTCCAGATGGGTTGAGGTAGCCTGAGGCTTTGGCAATCCATGGTGCATTTGTACTTGGGCAGCACCTCTGCTTTGGTGAAGTGATCCACACGAGAATTCCCGTGTTGGGTTCTCTCCGGGAAACACTGTGTTCCAATCACCCACTCTTTCTCCTTGGGCACGGTCTTGTCTGTCTGAAAGCCCAAGGCAAGGAGAGGGAGGCCGTGCTGGTGACTCCTGTGGGACCCCTCCCGGGAGTGCTGACAGTGGGGATCACCAGGCTGCCTCTGTTCCCAGCCTGTTAACAGGATTGGCTCAGCTTGGAAACTCAGAGGTCCATGAAAGCCATTAAGGTGGGTAACGTCTTCAGGCATTATTTACCTGCGAGAGCTGAGGCATGTCTTGCTTCTGCGTGAAAATTCGAGTCCTGATGTCAGCGTGTGGCTTTGGGAGCTGTGATTGTAGCCAAGGACCTATAAAACACGTGCTTTTATCTCCCTGCTTTCTAGCACAAAGATCTTGCAGACATCCAGCGTATGTAGGTGGCATGTTTCATTACAGATTTATAATTGATTTTATTCACAGGAATAGTGCCAATCATCAAACTGAAATCAAAGGCCAGTAGGAATTTGATCTCAGACTGCCACCGTTAGTCACCTCAAACCTCATCCAGAATAAATTAAAAATCAAAACAATAAATGAGCGAAATAATTTTTTTATCTTTCCAGAGGACACAGGCTCCCAGTTTCCATGAAAACTGCTCTGCGGCCAGCTGCTTCTGCAGCTGACGTGCTTATTGAGCCAAACCCATATCTCAGGGCAGACCAGAGGGAATGTGTCTATTCTGGTTCCTGAGAAACAAAGCAGACAAGGGCTATTTCTAGTGGCCTTTCAGGTCCAGTGTGGGTGGCTGAGAACTTTGATTCAAAGTCCTCCCTTTCAAGCTGAACCCAGTGATATGAATTTTGAACAGGGCTCGCAGACTTAAACCCAGTAAAGGACAAATCTGAGGCAGCTTGTGATGAAACAAGCAACTCTGCTTCTCGGAATGTTATCTCCAAGAAATGAGGGAAGCAGTAAATAAGAAACAAACTCGGAAGAATGAATTTAAATATTAGAGGACACCAAATTCTAGGGAAAATGTCTTGGCTTGTTTTCTTCAAAACATTGTGATAGACTTCTGATAAACTAGGAAACACAAAAAAAGCTGTCAGCTTGGGCCAACTAACAAAAAAAAATGCTGACAGATGTGTGCAACACTCACTTTTTTTTTTTCCCCTTTACAATGTTATACAATAAAATCCAGCCAGTGTATGTGACTGTGGTATGGAGGAGGAGGGAGTGAAGGGAAGAAGGTTAAGGACTTTCAAACCTGTATGTTTAATGATAGGTCTCTAAATCTGTATTTCTTATACAAATAATTTTGAGAAATGCTTATGCATCTCAGAACTGCCCCCACGAAACCTTTAAGGTTGAATTGTCCTTTTGAGATAATGTGATACAGTGTTCCTCATTCGGTGAAGGAAGCACCTATGAACCATTTCTTTTTTGAAATGAAACCATTCGCTTTATTTCTGAATCCTCACTTACCCTAAATAAGATCTGAAATTTGGACATGAGAGGGTGAAGGAGCAGAGGCTACACTGCATTTCTCAAAGGCAGTCTGGTGATAAACAGTAATATATATTCGTAGTGCTAAAAGTGGTAAGGTGCTACAGCTTTAAAGCATTTAAAAAATATGTTCAGGCTGCAAAGGAGGAGGTATTTCATTTTTTGTCGAGGAGTAGCCACTCATAAATTTCTGAACAATGGGAACTGCACGCACTGGTAGCGCCTGGACTTAGGGTGAACCATAGCATTCCACAAACTTGTAGAGCTCGGCATAAAATGCCACTATTGGGAGGCTGCATCACCGAGTATCTGCTCCCTTAAACCCCAGGGTAGAGGAGAAATTTTCATGGAGCTTATAGTGATTTATAATGGGAAGCATAGGCTTTTTCATAGACATTGTTCTCAGTGACAGTGTAAAGAAAGAGAGCACTAAATCTCTTCTCATCATAACTAATGATTAAGTCAGCAGCTTTTTTGGCGAATACAGAATGCCCTTCTACAAAAACAAAGTATTCTATTGTGATGTATTACATTTAAAAAACCCCCATAAGTATCCCATAAGGCTATGGCAATATTTTTAACTAGATCTTCCCTCTTTGTCACCATATTGAAATAAATGGAATGTGTCAGACTGAGTAATGCTCTTTCAATAAGTTTTTAGGAGCCCACTTAGAAGTTTGGCAAAATATAAAGAAACGAGGAAAACTTTCTCAGGATCCTCTATGGCCTGAATGAAAGATCGGTCCATTAAGGAGAAAAGCTTATGCTGATGCTGACACTAATAAATGGGACAGGGAAGCATATTTCATCTTAGTTTGGGCTACCTTGCTCCGAGTTTGCTGCCTCAAGCTGCCCGGTTAAATAAATCAGCCGGCTGAAGATGATTCACTGCATTGCAAAGTTCCCGTCAATCTAACGGGGAAATCAGTTTCCTGTGAATGTTCAAATGTGAACCAACCCTCAACTATTAGGAGCCAAAGGGTCAGCAGTTGCTGAGAAATTAACTCCCCTGCATCCGCCGTTCGGACCTGGGTTTGAGCTACGTGATGCCTCTGCCTTCAGAGGGCATTTCTGTTACTCAGCCTGGACACTGCACTTGCTTGAGCATCACACTTTGTTTGGAAGAAAATACCATCACTTTGCAAGGTTGTTCCTTCTCCAGTTCTTTCATGTCACGTGTGATCTCAGCCCTCCTGAAGTCGCTGATAACACTCCTACAGCCATCACCAGCTCCAGGCTTTTTTACTCTCTGCTTTGACCCCTGAGGCAAATGTTTACAAGGTGGACCTTCAGAGTTAGATCTAGCTTGGATTTTAAGTCTCTCTTGTAGGGAATATAAATACATTGTCTTTTATAAATATGCTTCCTAAATTATTTTCTGCATCAAAACACTTAAAAAAAAAACCAAAAACCTCCTCAGAGCTGCTCATATGGAAAAATTTGCAGTAGTATGGCATTGAGAAAGAAATGCGTTTAATCGTTATCCCTCAGATAAAGGTCAGACTTTAGGGGTCCTTTGACCTCCATGTTGCATGTGACAGGTTTTAATACCCTCTGTCTGTCTTTCTTCAGGAAAAAAGATAGATTAATGAGAATCCATTTCCAAGAGATTCTTCTTTTGTGACTCTGAACCTAAAGTTCTTCTATTACTTTGTTTAAACATTTCTGAAATGTTTGGAAATCTTGCCTAGTGAGTCCTTTTTCACGTCTTTGTATTCCAGCCTTTCCTGAGTGTCACATCTGGAATCTTAGCCACGATTCACAGAAGTTATGGTTGGGTAAAGTAGGCCCTCCTCAGACTTGAGAATCCTTCAGTTTTCCATTCTCCCTCCCTCCCCTTTGCCTCACAAAGGTCCTAATCAAGACTGGGATAGAAGGAAATCCCATTAGAGCCTAATAATGCTGCTTCTTTCCAGAGGGAGTCACTGGAAAGTAATTTATTTCTTCTTCAGCGTGCAACTGGAGGTACTAATTTGTCACAGGCACCGTGCACGCTGGTGCCACGGCCTTCGTTATCCCAGGGACAGAGGGCTGAGGTGGTGACCCAAAAAGCCTATTCTTCTGCCAGCCTAGCCCTGATTGTTCCTTCCCAACTCAGACATCACATCCAAGTCCCCGGGACGTGTCAGGCTCTGCTTCTGGCTGGAATTTGTACAGTGTAAGGTACCAAAGCCACAATTCTGCTGCCTGCCCGTATTAGCGTCAGCGAGGGGCTGCGGTGAGAGCACCGCTATCAGCTGCATTCTCTGGGCTCCTGAGCCCTGGGCAGCTCTAATTTTCAGACATGCTTTCCTTCCCCCCCGCCCTGCTTTCCCCTATTGTTGTGTCTTTCCCATCAGGGGAATTCACCCTCAAGTTCAGATCACACACACTTGGGGAGGGATGCGGCAGAGAATCGGCCCTTTGTGAGCGTGTGAAGGATGCTTTCCTTGACCTGTCAGGGAACATATTTTACTTGATGAGAAAGAATGCT
Source organism: Machaerirhynchus nigripectus (assembly GCA_013397975.1). Classification (NCBI taxonomy): domain Eukaryota; kingdom Metazoa; phylum Chordata; class Aves; order Passeriformes; family Dicruridae; genus Machaerirhynchus; species Machaerirhynchus nigripectus. Next base: position 343,809 of record VZRQ01007228.1, read on the forward strand.
GGGCTGAATTCCTCCCTACTGTAAGCAGGCTGCTGGAAGTGGCCGTCCATCGGGCGTGAGCATGGCCTACTTTGGCTGGTGGACGGGCTCCTCAGCAGATGACACTGTTTAAAATGTATTATTGGCTGCTTTTACTGCTCTCTTAAGTGATGGAGAGTGTTTATCCCAAACAATGCAAATAGGAAGTCATTTGTTTGTGAGGGCCTAATCCTGAAGCCCTTATTTGGTGTTTACTGAAGTTAAATTCAGCCTTTACTCAGATAAACTCCAGTCGAATTCACATGGAGTCTGCCACAGTGAGGACAAGGAGAGGGCTGTGGGAGTGCACTGCTTGTTTTTGGCCCCAGCACAAAGATACTTCGGGTTCAAACACACACTGAGGGGACTAGAGACACACACAATGACTGTCTATATGCATGCAGCACTATACGTGTGCACATGAACACAACTGCACACTAATCTAATCAATACATTCATTTCTTATTAGAACATAATTACACATCCCAGGAGGCTGGAACAGAAAAGTCCCATTAACCCCTCATGCCCTTTTCGGCTTTCCTCTGCCTTTCCATCTAACAGACCTCTGTGTCACTCCACTCATTAGCAGTTACTGTCTATGACATTGTTACATAAATAAGGATGTCGACCTGTCAGAATGGGTCACCCAATTCAAGGGTGATGATAAATATCTGTCCCTCTGAATTAGGCTAAAGACACCAGAGTACAGGACAGCTACTGTTGATTATTGGATAGTTAATGTATAGAGGACAAAAGGTGCTGAGGCCTGGTCACTTTTTGGATCATTAATATGGATTTAGGCCTATTGTTAATAAAAAAGAAAAAAAAAAGCACACACACACACAAAACTAGGTTAGCAAGAACATGCATAACTTTCAGTTTGGGATAGAATGCAGGGATGGCGAGTACGTTCACGGTGCTGAAGGTGTGGGTGGCTTTTACATCAAAATCGTGGTGCTTTTGGATAAACAGCCAAAATATTTTGGGTCTGGGCTGAAAATGGTTTATGCCCCCCCCCCACTTTTGAACGCAGGGGAAGTAAAAGGCACATGGATGCCTTTAAATCAGCAGAAATAACTCCAGGAAGAGGAATATGCAGTAAAACATACTGACTTTCAAGGCAGCTGCAGAGTGCTGAAGCAAATCTCATGGTTTGCACTGAAAATCGGTTATTGCCAAGATTCTTTTCTCAAAGCCTGCTCTATATTCAGAACACCTTTTTCTACCTAAATAATGAAGGGACTGGAGAGTATCTATAACCCCAATTCATTCATTCTGTGATTGCTATCTCTTGGCATTAGTGACAGGTTATTCCTTGCAGGTAACACTGAAATGTGATGCAACGCACTGCTTTGATTTTAGCAGCAGATAATGTAAAAACATCAAGGCAGTTTGTAGACAGAGGCTCTTGCCATTCCAAATAAGAATTAATTAAGACCCTTTTCGAAAAGACTCAATGCTGTAGCTCACATGAATGAATTAAGACTCTTTCCAAAAGACTCAGTGCTGTAGCTCACTAAAAATGTTAAGCGCTGGGCACGACGTCCCTTAGGATCTGTTTATCTGAAAGTCTAATCTCAGCACCCACAACTCTCCCTGAATTCCATGTCCCACGGGATCAGACGGTCGTATCACTGTCTAGAATTTATTACAATGACTTGCTCTGAGTGGCAGATCCAGTCTGGTAGGGAGCCAAGTGTCCTGTAAAGAAGTCGGGGTAAGTACAGCACGTCTTGGCTGAGTCAGGCCCCCCAGCTTTACTCCACTTGCCCCAACCTCCGTGCAGTGTTGCATCCTTTACAGCCTGCCACTGAGCTGCAAGAGAGTGCCTACGGCATTAGATATTGGGAAGAAATCCTCCCCTGGGTAGGTGGGGAGGCCCTGGCACTGGTTGCCCAGAGAAGCTGTGGCTGCCCCGTCCCTGGAAGTGTTCAAGACCAGCTTGGACACGGCTTGGAGCAACCTGAGGTAGTAGAAGGTGTTTCTGCCCATGGTGAGAGGGTTGGAATTAGATGATCTTTAAGGTCCTTTCCAACCCAAACCATTTTTGGATTCTATGATTCTTCTAGAGCAAAGCTCTGGCAGATGATGCTACAGCCCACGCACCAACTCAGTGGCGCAAGGTAGCCGTAATTAGCTTGGTTTCCCCGTTCCTCATTTCCTCCACCCTCAGGCAGCAACTGTTTCAGGAAGTATTCCCCATTTCCCCAGCACACTGATGTATGGAAAAGTTTAGCTAGTTATTCTGGTCCGTAAATGCAGTCTCACTGCGGTGCCAGACCTTCTGAGCACAGGACGACCAAAAAGTCAACTCAAGTCTGCTGCTTTGAGTAGAGACTGTGAGTTCTGGCTTTCTGGAGAACATTCCCATCTTTATCCAGGTTAAGCCAAGAAGATCTGGAAAAAGACAGTGCAAGTTGGTCAGAAACAGGAATTCCTACAGCTCTTGAATTTATCTTGTTAGAGCAAGACTCTGGCAGCCCTTTGGGAAAGTGTATTTGTGCTGAATCCGAGTTGGGGCACGGGGAAATCTGAGCAGATGTGGTTGCACTTTGGCCTCAGTTGGGTCGTCCTTTTCATTTGACAAATAACTGGGTCATTAAAAGGTGTGAAGGAGGGAAGGAACAGGAAGAAGTAAGCTACAGTGTGTTCACTGGGTACAGCACCTTTGTGCATCTTCAGGTTCAAACTCTGGAGTGTGGAGCTGTAGTAAACCCATCCCAGACGCCTTTGGGTTTCAGTGGCAGAGGAAATGTAAGCTTTCAGACCTTCCCTGGCAAGATGTCATGTAATCAGAGGATCACTAATGTTGGAAAATACCTCTAAGGTCATTAGACCATTAGGTCATTCAACCATTAACGATGGTCAAATGCGTTCTGCAACATCTTCTGCAAATATGACAATAGATTTGTAAGAAATATAACAATACTCTTACAACATGGCTGTTTTATTTCCCCATTCAAGCTGCAGTCCCATGTACTTCTTTTTTTATCAACTGCACTAGATTCTACTATTTTGTGATCATTAGTAGTAAGATTCGTGCTACTCCGTGAAATAAAGTTTTAGGATTAGTTTTCCAGAAGAGGTTTGCCTGTAAAATAATCTGCAGATGTGTTTCTGCTGGAATATACATGTTCTATCCAGATTTAAGTTGTGGAGGGGGGGAAAAAAAACAAGAAGTGAATGTTTTGGTATCATTATAACAACTAAAATTTGAAGATGTTTCAATCTGAGATTTCCTCAATATATGTTTTAATATGTGTTGAAGATGATGTTACAGGAAAGACCAAGTTCTTGCATGACTTGGAAGTGCAAGGTGCAGAAAAGGTGCTTGCTAATACCTCTGTTTCTTAAAACACTGACACCTGTCAGTGTTCTGACTGATATCAGCTATCCTCAGGTATCAACTCCTCTTCCATTGAAATGACCAATTTGATAGTCCGTGAGAAACACGTAAAAACCATAATTCAGAGAAAAATGCACTAAATTACATTATTTCTTTGTATTTCATAAATATTTTACTGGGCTGGCATAGCTCTATTAGCTTGATAGGGGAGAACCGTGTCAAAAAATAAGAATGAAAATATATTTCTTTCCTTTTTAGGGTTGATTGTAAAAACCCTTGTGCATACGCACATGCCACATTTATAAAAATAATTCCTAACACCCACTAAAAAAGCCTAATCATAAAATCTCAAATATGTGGCCAATATAGATGGGATTATTTTGCAGCAGTGGGTTAAGCGTATTGCTGGCACAGAACTCCGGGACATGATGATATAAATTCACAGAAATAGTGCTTGCTAATGCAGTAAATGACGACAGCTGCTGTAACTGCTGGGCTCAAAGGGAGCTCTATCCAAGAATAATGAATACTTCCCGTTGCATTTCAGAAGTGCATGCTTTGCACATGTGAGGGTGGGTCATAACTCAGTCAGCCCCGCGCAGCCCTCCTGCATGGTAACGCTGAGGGGGATTAATTAGAGGTCCCTAGTTAACTGTGCGCATACTTGGCATGAGAATTCCAGCGAGGCACCCAAGGGATCCAATCCCTTGGCACAGCCATGGGCCAGGTACCCCTGGCTCACCCCAGGCGGTGGCACTGCTGCCATAACCTGCCCGGGCGAGAAATTCATACTTCTGCTGCAGCCCGTGAACAATCCACCCATCTGTGCCCGTGTTTTTTGTGCTCTGACTACCTTTCCAACAGGAACTGGACTGAGATCACTGGCTTATTCCAGTCTAGCCACTGAAAGGCTGCCTGTTTATTAAAACCATACTCTCTGTGAAATGCATCTTTGTCTCTGAAACGGCATGGCCATTACATAGTAAGTTGCTGATTTATGGTTGTCAGTGTGTTTGCAGTAGGCAAAGCAGTAGGCCTTGAGGGATCAGGATTTGTTAGCCCAGGGCTGCCCATCTCCAGGTGCTTTCATGCTTGTTTGCTTCACTGAAACACAATAATTGATGGGACTTAGCTTCTTCAAGCATGAACAGCGCTGTTTCTGCCACTGGGCCAGGCAAACCCAAACCAGCAGCGACAGTGTAAAATGTATCAGAAGCATCTGAAGCACCTGGACAGCTGTCAGAGTGACGTGAGGATCTACCTGGGCTATCTCCAGAGCTCAGGAGTTGGTAGCAGTCTCGCTGTGGCAGGATGGATCACCATGGACAGGAATTTACCCCGCCGAGAAGTGCTTGGAGCTGTGGTTCCACAAACATTTTTCTCTGTGGCACTTTTGGCTCCAGCGAGTCATGCTGCCACCGGCCAGGGCTGTTTGTGGCGGTCCCTACACTGCCCTCTTTGTTCTGCATGGGCACGGAGGGGTGGCAGGAGCATGGGAGCAGCAGGGGAGAGCCAGGGTGGACGTCGCCTGCTGATGCTGACTCCATGTCCTGGAGAAATGTGTGTGTAACCACAACCCAAAGGCCAGGATGAATAAGCTTATGTGAAAGTCTGTGACTAAATCCTTCTGGAAAATAGGCTCTAGGCTCTTTCAGAAGTGTTACCTGCTGCTAGCAGGGACTGGATGTCTCAAAGAAAGGCAAAGGGCTGTTTCATCTATTCCTTTAAGTGCATATCACCATCTATCAAAGAAATCACTGGCACAGCTGCCATTAACTGGAAGACGTGAGTTTTCTCAGCAAGCAAGTGATGGCCATAAAGATTACACTGCCCTCTCTAAAGTGGTCCCTGGTGTTAATCTAATCAGTGCCAAGTACAGGAGCTGCTGGTCTGTGCCAAGAACGTTTCTCTCTCCCCTGTTACCTGGGTTAAGCCTATCCCCTGAGCGTTAAAGTAACATTTCGTAAGCGTTGAAGCTGAAACAAAACATGAAAAAGCAAGTGTGTTACAGGGCAATACGAGAGAGGGCTGCTGTGTCCATTGTATCAGCTTCTCTGAAAATTTGGGTGGCGAAAGGTTCCTTGCTTCTCTGACTGTGTGTTGTCAAAGGGGCGTGTGCAGCGCGTGGGAGCAGCAAAGGGAGCTGGATTGCCATGAGCGATTTATCCACCACGATTTACTGAACAGCCCCGTGCCTGTGAAGTTACAAATATCCACGTCCAGTGGCATGCATGTCACCGGTGTGGCACCAGCTGGTGTCACTCGGGTGTGATGCCACAAACTGGCCTGAACGGCTCCATGCACCTTCAGAGGGTGAGTGTGCCAAGCCCCCTGTGCCTCCAGCTCCACGAGTTACACCTTGGAAATGCTCGTTTGGCACATGCAGAAACCCCCACTCTTGCACCAAATCCTGCAAGTTAAGGTACAGAAATGAGGTACAGAAATGAGGTACAGAAGGAAGCAGACCTGCAGAGGCAGGTGACAAGAGGCTGATGCATATGAGCCTTTTTGCACCCCAAATGCGCCATTCATCACAGTCCCTGTGACAGGTAGGTCATTGGTCTGCCTGGCTGGCCTAACCCCAGGACCACACCAGCAGGTGTGTCTGGGACAGGGTGTGGTGGTGCTTGTCCTGAGCAGGGCCAGCCAGGAACATCAGTCAGGAGCTACATCCCAGGTTTTTACCAAAAAAAGCACCTCCTCAGCTCTCTGTTGACAGAGAGATGCTGGAGCCTTTGTAAAGCCTAGAGCCCCACGCTGTGATCTCATCAGATGTCATGTGCTAACTCAGGGCTTCAATGGAGGCCTTTTACAGCGTGGATGGGAGGCACTGGGGGTGAATAAGTGGCATCTTTTCTTCTAAATACGCCTTAAAATATACCTTAAACTCACTGCAGTGTCCACTGCAGGTGCCTGCCCCAGTGACAAACTTGCTCTCAACTTCTCCTGTTCATGTGGCTGTTCTTCCATCATTTTTGCAAAAGTGCACGTGATGCTGTAATTAATGACTGCACTTCTTCTGGTAGTGGAAGCAGACAGTGCTGCAGGGTGGATCTCACCTCTAACTGCCCAGGACGGGTGTGAGGGCAGGAAACAGAGGGACGTGGTGTTCCCCAGCATCAGGCAGTCCCCATTTTTGGCTGGGGTTATGGGAGATGTGGCCATGAGATGAAAGCAGGGGCAGCAGGCACGTCCTAAAGCCATGGTGGAGACAGGGTGAAGGCAGAGTGACTGATTCTCACCGTAGGAAATGTGTGTGATAGAATCAAAGCAGTCAGCAGTTAGAAAATAAGCAAATACATAATCTGAGAAAATACCATTTTCCAGCCTACAGAGCCAAGTTCTTTCAGGCACTGGTTCCATTTACATCCATTAGAGGAGAAAAATATCTGCTCACACTGAAATACGGGATTTCCAGTGCTGAATTACAGTTCTGTGCTCTCAAACATGTGGCCCATGTCCCCCTGACCCCACCAGGAACAGTTCCACAGCTCCTGTCATAGCTGGCTTGCCACGCTGGGCTGGCAGGATTTCCAGATTTGGGATAGACAGTTTCTGCTCCGTGACCCCACCTTTTCTGCAGCCCTTTTGGTACGTGCAGAAGGACATCCTTTCCCAGCACTCACTCACACCGCTGGAACTCTCCGTAACTCTCACCAAAGAGCAGATCAGCCTCTCAGACTGGGGTTTGTCTGTGGTGATCTTCATGGATACAGCACACACCTCTTGCCAGAAGGTAGGATGGACAGACCTGCTGGGTGTGCACATTCATGGCTCTATCCTACTGTGTGAAATTGGCTAAAAAGCAGCATTTGAGATTTATCTCAATTGCCAGTAACACTTTTAACTCAGCCCTCACAATAGAGGGATGCACAGCTCCATCCATCAGCATCCTTCTGGACCACCGTAGGAATTTGTGAAGCATAAGGCATTTTTTTAAAGAAGTGAAGAATCCTACCCAGTCATTCAAAAAACCAGCATCATTAATTCAAACTCTATTGATATTTTTGCTGTGTTTTAATTTTGGTACACTTCCAAAGGGTGTAGAACCAGATATGGAGACATGCACAGATTTATGAATGTGTAAATATGGATATATATCTATATAGATGGATAGATAAACAGGTATATAGATAAATATTTACACACAAGGGATCAGAGGAAACTGGTGCTCTACTGGATTTCAGAGTCCTGACACTGAATTTACTCTGTTTGTGCTGAGATCAGATCTGGCAAGGGCTGTGCTTTGCCCTCAGCGCTCAGTTCAAGGTCCCTCTGAAGTCCCAGAGATGTGAGTTGGCTTTCATTCCCATTATTCCTCATTTTCACATGCTTGTTCACATCCAGGTTCTGGAAGAAGCTTCCAGAGGAAGTGCCAGAATCTTATTAGGGAGAGCTTGTTGTGCTTTTGCTCCCCGAGGAGGCCTGGTGAGATGTGAAACGAGCATCACGCTGCTGCAGGAGGCTCAGAGGTGAGGGGAGCAGACAAGATGGGAAAGTGAATGGGAAGAAGGAAGAGTGCAGAAGAGGTGCAGTGCCCAGGGGTGTAAAGAGAAAGGAAGTGACAGATGAGAAGCGTGGATCTTCTCTGGTTTGCAGCATTAATGGTATCCCTGTCTGCATTTAACAGTGACCTGGAAATGATTATTTTTATTGCACTTATGCTTTTCATCGCTTGTTGATGATTTACAATGGAAGCTTAAAAGAGATCACAGCTTGATTTTTTTTTTTTTTTTTTTTTAATACTCTTTGTTGCTGTTCTGTATCTCAATCTTTCTGTGTACACAAAATTTTTGCCAGCACAGCTAAATTAGTTCAGATGGATCCTGATATGTTACTGTACAGTACTTCTGTTACTGTACTTCTCCTGCAGGAACCCAAACCCTCATCTGCATCTGCTTTGGTCAGTGCAGTCATTTTCAATAGCTCTGCTTTCGTAAGAAATGCTCAAACCATCCAAACTTTTGCTGGCAGACAGGCTTTCAAAATGTCAGGGAGATGGAGATGAGGGAAGTGGAGAGTGGAATTTTACAGGCAATAGTTACCTGTGCTAAATAAAAAAGGGGGCAGAGGATTGATTTCCCTGCCTTGATCTCTTTTGCAGTTCACCTTTAAAAGAAAAATTATTATCATTTTTTAATGCACGTGTTCTAATGGGCTCATGTTCAATTGTGATTGTTGTCTAATTAACAGGATATTCACGACATTTAAGCACGTTGAGCGCACAGAAACAGCTGGAAAAATACTATAATCATTCATTTATGCAGAGGTGAGGAAACAAGCATGCTTGTCCACGTGGTTATGGGCACATGTGTATTAAATTCCACGCAGCACATCATATCTTGGGAGAGGGCCCTCCCAAGGACGTGGATGACACACAAGCGTGATGGATTTAAAATACCAGAGCGAGAGGTGAACATAAATCCAGAGATCAAACAGGAAAACAGGAGAGAAGATAGGGAACAAGCTGAAAGGAAGTTCTAGGTTAGAGGAGAGGGGAAAAGAAATACTCTGCTTGTATATGTTTGATTCTGGATGTGAGGAAGAGGAAACCTGTAGCAATACATATGAGGGAAAAGCTTGAAATTGCAGAGGGATAAGAGAAACATAAGGTGAGAAGGCAGACCTGTACCCACCAGGCTCATTTTTTAATACATTAAGAAGAAAACCTGAATGATACTGATTTTCTTCACCAGTTTAAGATACAGTAAGATAAAAAGGATAAAACTGGCCTTATTCCAGGGGGAAAAAAAAAATCCATATCTTACAATTATCCTTAACAGGGATCATTCAGTGTTTTCCTTTCCAAGAGTAACTTTAATAAATTCTAACAGGAGCCTTTTAGGCACAAACTACTGCGATCAGAGTTAAGATCAAAACATCCCTATATCTGTACCCAGGAGTTTTAAAGGATCTCGGAGGATTCCTGGGCTGCCAGTGGACACCAACTGGATATGAGCTTCCAGAAACACTAAGGGACGAGTGCCATCCATGACTGTGTGAAAAGGAAGCTGCCAAACTGGGATGTTTAAGGCAGGTGACTTCTGCATTTCCCTAGAATAACACAGTGGAGATTAAGGCGGGCGCTGTTTCGCTGAGAGTTTTGAAATCCAGAGAATGGAAACTCTGATATAAATCGGTTTAGGGAATTCCGTGGAATACACTAAATTGGAAATAGAACTGTGGAACGAATGCACACACACACCTGTGCCTAACTTCCTTTTCTCAAAATCCTACTGTGTGAAGTGGCTTCATAGTATATTGAACTTCCTACGTCTCGTATTTTTAAATATGGGCATCGAACATGTATTTCCTTATGGCTTGTGTTGCGAGGCCAAGCTCTCTGTGCCCTCTGCAAATTTTGTCCTGTATGGGCCACATGGAATCTCCCAAATCTATAAAACAAAACATATCACCTTTGACCTGAACCAGTACAAGCCCACTAAGGGGAAACCGTGTGGTTATCAGTGGGTTAAAAGATGATGGTGTCTTCTTTGGCCCTTCCCAAAACCTGATAATTGAGACAAGGAATCATTACTGCTTCTCAGCTTCCTTCCTCGCTTCCTTGAATGCAACCATGTTGATTTTTAAGCAGCTTGAAATATAAAAGTGTTATATGGAGACATCAGGAAAATGGGGATCAGACCTGTATAACGCAGATGTTATTGGTTAAATTGCATGAATTAAGGTTTCTAAATGGGGTTCTGATATCTTTTGAAGAAAGGGGAAAGAAAAGGAAAAAAATACCATTGCAAGGAGATAAATTTAAATGTGCAGCAGCAGAGAAAAATTAAAATTGTCCTTAATTTAGTGGCGTCTTCACGGCTTATATGAATTTGGGTTAAAAAGCAAATGTTTATAAAACTACAGCTTTCCCTTTGTATCTGCACAGGCTCCAGGTTGCCAGATAAATGAAATACCTCTCAAAAAACTTTTTTTTTTGTTTTTGTTTTTTTTTTGTTTTGTTTTGTTTTGTTTTGTTTTTTGTTTTTTGGTTTTTGGTTTTTGGTTTTTTTGTTGTTTTTGTTTCCTGAACTGTCAGAAAAACTCAGAGGAGCTGAAAAACCCCCGAGTAACCCAGAGATTCAGTGTGAGAATTACAGCTGGCTGCTCCAGCCCCTGCCTGCCTGCCTGCCTGCCTGCCTGGTGTCCTTGGCAAGAACAAACACGGAGCCCTGTCATTTGATACCTCGAACCACAACCTGTGATAATCCATACCCCTTTAATCCTTCGTATAGCTGTCACTGTGTCATCACAGTTTATTTTAAAATGGTGTTCCTCAGTACTAATCTCATTGCCAAGCATTCATATTAATGTTAGAATTAGGGTGAATTAGGGCATTATTTGCCTCGTATGTGACACTTAAGCACTTGTAAGTAATTGCACGGGGGAGAAGGGAGCATTAAATGGGGATGGCACATACAGTATGAAAAGTGGAAGAGAACCCATATTAAACTTTTAATAGAAATAACTCCAGCAGAACTTTCCCACAGGCAACAGAACTCTGATATTTTTAGCTGGTTGGGGCCAATGTATGTTAAGAATAGCATTCACTGCAGTGGGAAAATACACAATTTCTATTATGGGGCAGTCAGAATAACAACATACTGATGATACACTGGTATAAAATGTGTAATTATCTAGCATGCAAAAGAATAAATCACATAAACTGTTTACAGTAGGAATTGTGAAGGGACAATGACACATTGTTTTCTTCTTTGCGCAGCAAGGATAAAGTTTGGCTACTAAAATTGCAAAATCTAATTCTCAATGTTTATGTGATGCTTCCTGCAAGAAAGCTCTGATAAGATTTTTAAAAATTATTTCTAATAAATTCGGTTAGATATTGACTTGGTTAAAATGGGAGATAGAAGTGGTTAAAACTAGAAAGATGTCAGCTTGGGTAACATCTCGTGTTTCTTCACGTTGTACCATTAGTCTAAAATTACACAGAATAATCCTCCTTTCCCATGCAGCTGCAGATAACTGCAATTTTCCTTCTAGAACCATTGGGTTGTGGTTCACTCAGTGCAAAATTCACAGTCATACCTGGAGTGAAGCCCAGCTCTCTGAGAGCTGTGCTTGGACTGATTATTCTTATTACAGAACTCCTAGCCCATCATATTAATAATTATTAATAATGCAGAGAACAAAGGCATTGGGTGTCCTCATCTCTCATCACATATAAAAATAGTTTTAATTGATAAGCCCCGTCTGTTCTGTGTGCTATTATTGTATCACTATAAATTGTAAAAATAGGGTGAAATCAATATTTTTTATCTGTCCTCCTTGGTAGCAAAGAAAGACCTAAGCTTCAGGATTAGCAGGCAGATATGAGGAGGATTTTTTTTCTTTGTGATACAAATCTGTATTAATTGATTTTTCTTGATGTGGATTAATTGCAGCTCTTTATTAGGAATAATATCACAAATAAACTATAGACAAGTATAGATTGCTAAGCCTAGATTTCAGCTGAATGAGGCTAATCAATACCTAAGTCTGTAATTTAAAGCAATTCATTAGGGCCTGGGGAAATGCTAAATAATATACGTGAGAAATGTCTCATCTGGAGCCTTACAGGAGTTTCTCCCTAAACAGAATAAATACATTTGTAATGTATAACTATTGCAGATTAGTCTTGCTCAAATGCTTTTTTTTTTTTACTTGCCAGCTCTTGCTCTGAGGGCGAGGAAAGCACCAGTGGGCCAGAGCCCTGTGCTGTGTTTGTCATCAGGTGGGCAAGGCAGGAGGGGAGCACAAGCCTGAGGAGGGGAGGCTGAGGGATCTGGGAAAGGGGCTCAGCCTGGAGAAAAGGAGGCTCAGGGGGGACCTTCTGACGCTCCACAATTCCCTGAAAGGAGGGGGCAGCCGGGTGGGGATCGGGCTCTGCTTCCAGGGAGCAGGGACAGGACAAGAGGGAACAGCCTCGGGCTGCAGCGGGGTAGGTTTGGGTTTGGTGTTAGTGAAAATTTGCTCCTGGAAGCGTTGGCCTGGCATTGGAACAGGCTGCCCAGGGCAGTGCTGGAGTCACCAACCCCAGAGGGATCCAAAAGCCGTATGGATGTGGCACTTGGGGACATGGGTTAGTGGTGGCCTTGGCAGTGCTGGGTTGGTGGCTGAACTCCATGATCTTCCAGGGCTTTTCCAACCTAAATGATCCTATGAGTTCTTTGACTCCAGCATTGTAGAGCAGATGCATTTTGGGTCTCATAGGTCATTAAAAGCTGATTGCTCTGGTGCATCCCTCGTGCTCTCAGTTCACTCAAATGGACAAAAGACCTTAGGCATCCATCTAAAGTTAAATACAGAAGCAAACCTGATTAAAATTGCTATAATTGCTGCCTCCAGGAAATCTTAGTGACCTGTAGTGAGTGTTTATTGTGCAAGGCGATTTCCAGGGTTTTGTGAAGAGCTTTTAGAATAAAAATTGTATAATAAAATAAGGCTGCAGCGTCTGGGTAATGGGATTGCCATAATGCTTGAGACAGATCCTAAGTTTAGATGCACTAAATGCAAAACCTGGGATAAAACAAGTCAGTGCAACAGCAATGAACAAAAAAGTTTAATTCCGAAATGATATTGCAGTAAGTGTATTTTAAACACACATATTGGCATACAATCCTCCTGGCCACGTGTGTGGATAACGCAGAAACAGACTTCAAGAATGTGCTAGTAGTTCTGACAAGCTCAAATTCTGGCATTCACCGAATCCACGAACTTCTTGAAGCTTGCAAAGGAGATGCGTCTGCCTTGGTAACTCCATGGATGCTGCACTTAACATTTCCTTTCTCTTGCTTAAGAAACTTTAGAGCTAGAAATCCCAAACTCTCAGCACAAGTCCCAGGTTTCAGTGAGACTGCAGCAGGGATAAAGGCAAATGATTCCTGCTGGGAAAACCATGGTTTTCTCTGCAATGGAATAAGCCAGGGAAAACATTCTATTAACTCTCCAGTGTGCATATCCTGTTAACCAGTAGATGCTGTTATTGCCATAAGCCTTGTCCTTTTCTTTTTTCCTCCTTCTAGGGGAAAAGCCCCCTTGATTTGCGGTGCTGGAGCCTGCAAATTCCTTCAGTGGAGATTCCTCCAGTGAGTTTGACTCTCACTGTGACGATACCACAGGTTATTAACTCACGTGCAGCAAAGATGAACCAACCAGGTATTTAACTTGGTTGAAAGACATGACTTCTGGTTCCCACACGCACAAGTTTGTCCTTGCTCTTGTGTTAAGGGTTGTTTTGACAGTAGACTATCTAACTCAAAGCAGCTGCTACCTGAACTAACTTCTTCCAGGGAAGACTTGACATGATTTGGGGGTGATTTTCTGCGTGCCGTGGTCCCTTTGCGCAACTGTATGGGAAACACGGATACAGAGTGTATTTAATTGATATGGAAATAATACCCTACATAACCACATCATGAAAGATGCTTGGAGGATAGAAATTTCTTGCTTTTTCTCATTCATTTGTATCTAATTCCATGTTGCTTCCATGGCATCCCCATAAATCAAAGCCTATACCTGAAGTTGTGTGGAAATGGGAGGGCATCCAGGACAGGCTGCTCTTGCATCTGACAGCTAACAAAGCCAAGGGAATAAACACCATAATAAGTCAGTGTGCTCTGTCTCTGGCTTAGATTATCTGGAGGCCATCTGAATAAACTCTCAGCTGCAGCAGGAAGCCCTGGGACTAGATCTTTCACCTTCCTTTGATTGTCATTTTCCAATTGTTTTCATTTTTCAGTGACGCCAGCGCACTTGTTCATTGATGTTCCATTCTGGCCTTGCTTTGCCAGATCCACCCAGAGAAGCCTGAAGCCAAGAACAAACAGGGCCTCAAAAAGAGGGGCTTTCCTGGAGGCATCCTCAGATGTGAGGTCCTGAAGAAGGATGCAGGCAGTGCTGCAGTTTTGTGTCAGTGCTTCGAGTTCATCAGGCTTCTTGAATAGGTGGAAATGCCGTCGCATGCTCAGAACCAAGGGTACCAACAACAGAGATACTTCTGTGGTAAAGCACTAAAATATGTCCTTTTTTTTTCTTTTCCGAACCAGAAAACTATGAAATCTGACTACATAAGGAGAGATTTTGCTCATTTTCTAGTCTCTGTTAGACTGATAGTGCCATGAAAAGTGGCACAGTTGTGGCAATGCAGCAAGTTCACTGAGTATTCCAAGCTGGAAAGGGCCCACAAGGATCATGGAGTCCAACTCTTCAGTAAATGGCCCATATGGGGATGGAATCCACTTTGGTGTTACCAGCACCATGCTCTGACCAACTGAGCCGATCTCAGTTCTCCTCTCCTCTCCTCTCCTCTCCTCTCCTCTCCTCTCCT
>VZRQ01007228.1:358787-411892 GCA_013397975.1 Machaerirhynchus nigripectus
TTTCTGGGATGTATTGCCAGGTGCAGATGTGTATCACCAACCAAGGAAGGAGATAACAACCAAGGAAGGAGATAACACCCCAGCAAGTTCAGCACCATGATTCCCCATCTCCCCTGTTAGCTTTGGCTCATTGCCAGCCGCTCATGTGAGATGAAGGAGAGAGAGAGATGCACACTGCTCATATTTATCCTCATCACCTGGCCAAAACTCATCATTCCTTGGGAACAAGAGTTGGCATGAGTGTGCAGAAGGCTGGACTTTCCTGGCCTTACATGTGCCCTGTCCATTTGAGGCTTGGGACCTGGTTGGCAAGGCAAGCAAACACCAATGCATCTATTCTCCTCGTGCAAGCATTTCAGCTGCACAGGGGTTGCCAGCTTGGCACTCAACATGGACATTAAAGCTTAGAGGCTGCTCTGGAACGGCCCAACAGAGAAAGTCCTCCACGTGTTTGCATTTTCCAGCTATTAGTGGTGCTGCATTCAGAGCAGCTCCCTGGTCTGAGGGTGGATTTGCAGGGCAACTGCGTTTTCGGAGGTTTCCTTTCAAACAGAAACCAAACAGAGAAAGAAGCACCAAACCGCAGTTTTAAAAATAGGATGCTCCAAGATGCCTCCTGGAAGGCACGGACTGTCCTTATATCGTTCAATTTTTTGAATTCTTCAGGAGTGAGAACAGCCTGGGTTTTGTCAACAGAGGGCTGTTCAGAGAGGTGAGGCAGGAGAGTGAAAGAAGGCTGGCTATTGTTCGGGGGTGTGGTGTAGGCTGCAAGAATGCATTGGGAATGCAGCACCCGAACATCAGGCAGAGAGAGAGGGCTTTGTGTGAGAACGCTGAGGCAGGCTGCCAGTCACACGAATAACCACCACCTCGGTTTTGTTATCCTGGTCCTTGTTATGACACTTCCCCGCCTGGAGTCCATAAGGATAGGTGTCAGTTTCCTGGAACGTGCTGGTGTCTAATCCGAGCTGTCCAGGTACTGCATGCAGGGGAACTGACCTTCCATGAAGCGGGAAAGAGTGTTGGAAGCATCCCACCTTTCCTGTGTGCTCTGCTTTGGGCCACTCTGGCATCGCCTCGAGCATCCTTTATGAACAGGTAACACACAACCAGCCCGCTTTGCCTTGGTTTCCCCTGAAACAGGAATGTCTTCATCATTCCCCGGCAGAATGTGCGTGATTTGGAGCACTCATGACTGGAGAAGGAAAACACTGGGCAATAGAAAGGAAAAGCTACGCGCTCATGCAAATGTAAAGCCCATGCTTTATCTGACAATGGTGCACATTGTGTCTGGGTGCAGTGATGTCAGAGAACTCTTATGAAATTCCTCAAAATCCTCAAGGAAACAGAGGCGACACGCCTGAAAAGGGCGCATCTGTGATTAAAATAATTTTAGTCTTTAAGCAAATTAACGCTTGAAACAGAAGCTTGCCGGGCTGGGAATAACATACCTGTTGTGACCTGAGTCAGGGCTGAAGTCTCCCTCTTCACGGGTTGGTGCTACTCTGTGGTGCTTGAGGCAGACCCACCTTTGAGGTAACGCTGCTTTGCTTGCCAGCAGTGGGAGGAGATCCCACACTGATAAAATCCTCCTCCCTGGGAGAGACCAGGCCAGGATTCTGTGAGCCTACACCATGCAGGGATCATAAGGGATCTGTTTCGGTGGAGTTGTTTAGGGCCAAGAGGAGCAAATTTACTCAGGCACCCAGAAGTGAGAGCTGCCGTGTGAATATGCAGGAGGAAAAGTGTCCCTGAGCAGCACAGGGTGCTGTCCTACACCACCAAAACAGAGGAGAACCGTCCCAAAAAGTTAAGAGAGTCTTAAGAACGTGGACCTCGGGGTAAACCACGTTGCTTCACCGGCCTCCACCATGGTTTATTGGGTATAGTGCATGAACGACAGGCCATGTAAAAATCTCTGTTTGTTTAAAATCAGTGTAGCTCTTGTCAGTTCAATTGGGCTGTGCTGATTTGTCCCAGCTGAAGATTTATTTCATCACCTCGGGTTTCTTCCTCGCTTTTATAGCAACTGTAGCTGTATAGCACTTAATAACAGCACCTTATTATGTTAGAGTTTTCCATGATTCATTTCAGGAATTCAAAGCACACATAACCGTTTGTACTTAGGGCTTAAATGCTTCACAGAAAATCATCTTGATTGTAGAAGCAAATTTTATTTATGCATAAAAAATTGTAGAAGCAAATTTTATTTATGCATAAAAAACCTGTTTATTTGGCCAAAACTGGCAATTTCCAAAGTTTGCCAGAACACAGAAGCCTACAGGATGGATGTTCCATTGGGAATGGCCAGTAACTGGAGAAAACCATGTACTGTTTCACAAAATCTTAAAATACGTTTTTCAGACTAACTCATGAAAAATATTCAGTTTCATTCTAGAGGGTAAAAACCTTCTGAGAAAAATTTTGCATCTGTTTTATTTTGGTTACAAAGATAATTTTTTTTTTCCCCTCCATAAAAACACAATTCAGAATACATTTGAATACAAAATCCTACAAATCTCACTGAAGAAAATGTTGTTGCAATTCCTTAGGGAAGAGGGAAGGGTTGTTTCTTCTGCATTTCTCTTGTGTTGTGAGGGCGTGAAAAGGAAAATTTCTCCTAATAGCGATAATTTAGTCAAAAGCTATTTTAGAAAGAAATGTGATTTGACCGAGATAGTGGCCAATTCCCGGGTTGGACTTTTTAGCAGTGCACAAAGCAAACACTCCAGTTGGGGTTCCAAACTACAACTACCAAAACTCTCTGATGACTAACGCTTCCTGGCTGTGCTTCGTGCTGGCTTGGAAAGAACAGGGCGACTTTCTGTCTAAGCCTGTCCCAAAGTTACATAAAAGGCTGTGAAAAAGGTTGTGCAGGTCCATCCACAAGCATCTGCCTTTTGCACGTGCTTTGTGGTGTTTTTGCTCATGGCTTTTGGGGAGAGTTTAATTAAATCATTGAGTTTTACTCCAGCCATACTTTTTTTTTCCTTTTCCTAGCTGGCTGGTTTTCCGTGCAGGAATTTGCTGCAGTCCCAAAAGAAGAATGAATAATGCTTCCTATCCTGAGCACAGAGTGATCTGATGGTGCGTGTTGTCACTGGATATTGATGCTGAGTTGCTTCCTGGGAGGAAAAACATTCACTGCCCTCTCTGGCCCATGTGGCGGGGAGCTGGGACCCCTGGGTTCTCCCCTTGCCCTGAGCCGGGTTGTGACAAGAGAGGTTGGTGTTAATTAAAACTAATGTGACAATACCCACATCTATAACACTATGCAGGCCGTTTGTGTGTGTTTAGGAGGTTCTTTGGCCCTCAAATGAAACCCACAGAACAAACATAACAGCTGAAAGTGGATGCAGGACTGAGCAGATCTGATTTTTCTGTAGGAATCTGGGCCCACCAACCCATAGATTCAAAGCATCGTGCAAACACCTCAGGAGATAAAGACCAAGGAAGAACTATATGAAAATCCTCTTCTTGCTCAGAAGGCATCCTGCCTGCCCATTCCTGCTCCCTCCCTTCCACCAAACAATGACCTTTCATGGAGCTTAATCCCTGCTAGCACCCACCCTCATGCCTCGCTCCTCCCTTGCTCTCCGTTAAGCTCAACATCATGTATTTCCAGTCGCCTCTGACTGGAAATGTCACACTCCCAACTGCACTGCCAGCAATGCTCCCAGTCCTTTCCTCTGCTGGCCTCAGCTGCTGCATGGTCCAACTCCCCCCCAGTTACTTTTCCACACTGGAGAAAGGCTGGAACTGGCAGGAGGCTCCGGCAAGACCAGGAACACCCAGGGCCAGGAAGCGGAGGCTGGAATGGCTGGGCTGGGTCGGAGTTTCCCCACCCCTAAATTGGTCTCAGTGTCCTGATTAAGTTCTCTCCCTCCTCCCTGCCACAGCCTGCTCCCATGGATGCTCTCAAATCCAGAATTATTACCCACCATCCTGTGGAGAGATGTACTTTGGAAGGAACTCACCGTCCAGAAGAGCTCAACTCCCAGCTGGACATCCTTATAATGACCAGATTTTCAGATGTGTTCAGCATTTTGCATTTATGTGCCAGATACTCTCTTGAGAAGTTTGGTTACAGTAGCCAGAAAGACAAAAACTTTATGAAAGGAGTAAGTGTAGGCAGAACTTGTTCATAAAATCACTCTCCTGTGCAAAGGTCCAGTTCCCAGGTGTGCCGCAAGATCCCGTGAAAAAGTCGCTGATGATTAATGAAACTTTTTTTTAACATCCCTACCAACTTTCCATAGCCACTTTTCCTTATCTTACTCTGTCCTTGTTTGCTATTTGTGCATTAAAAAGCGGTATCTGCATCTGAAGAGATCATCTTTGATCCTTGCGCTGGTTTTGTGGTTACCTTCATTCTTATACTCCAGATAATGGAAAGTCCCAGCAGGCTCCCTTCTTGATTCTCCCTCAATTTTCGTTCTCCTCTGGGGCTGGGCTATTTTTTTATCCAGGTTATCCTCAAAGTGGAAACTGCAGCCGAGTTCCATTCCCTCGACTCGTGTTACATTTCTGCTTCCTCGGTCTGTGCCGCTTGGGCAGGGCTGGGCCGAGGCTCACCGGGAGGAACTTCCCTACCAACAGTTGTGGCTGCTGGGAGCTGAG
Organism: Machaerirhynchus nigripectus; assembly: GCA_013397975.1. Lineage (NCBI taxonomy): Eukaryota > Metazoa > Chordata > Aves > Passeriformes > Dicruridae > Machaerirhynchus > Machaerirhynchus nigripectus. Next base: position 363,408 of record VZRQ01007228.1, read on the forward strand.
ACAGGGATTCGGCCTCACAGGACCTGACAGCACTGCCTCTAAACCCCCTGGCTCAGGGGAACTTTCGGACACACCTCTCAGGGCTGCTTTAATCCTTTGGCACCCCTAGAAGGATGCTCTAGCCAGGGGTTGTGCTGCATCTCGGATGCAGCTGTGCGGTGTGTGCACATCTCTTGACACGAAGAGGCTGCTCTAAAACGACTGCTCTGCTCTCAAATGTTGCTGGCGAATTGTTGTGAACATGGGAAAGAAACAAGAGTGTTGAGAGCTCTGGGTATTATTGAAATACTTAAATATTATGTATGGTGATGCCTGTAATTCAGCATTTGCTGTGGTAAACACAGCAGAAATGACTGTAGCAAAATGTTATTCCATATTCTAAGCCAGATTCTTGAGGTTTGTTTTATTTATATCACATGTGGCTGGGAGAAATAGTTCTAGGAAGGCTCAAACCGTATATTTTCTTTTCAAGTTGCCAAAATATCTTAGAGAAATCAATTGCTGGGGTCTCTTCTGTGTGGCTAAAGATTTATTTTTAACCTCTTGGTGTGCCAAAATCAGGAACAATTATTAATCTGTCCTGAAACTGCCAATACAACCTGCTAGCAACAGATGGTGTGAATGAAAAGCCAGAAGTGGCCATTTTTAATATTCAATAGATTAAAAAAAACTTAGTTCTCTAATCTTATCTAACCTCTTGTGACCGAGGGTTCTACGGCATTGACTAAAAAACAATATCAATAGCCTCAATTTGAACCTGGATCAGCCAGGGAAGTGGCTCTTCTGAGGCACTTTGTACCTCAAAGTGATGTTTTGTGTCCCCATCTCTGCTGGCCTGGGTGGGAGAGGAGCCCTGGGGGTCCCCCTTGGGCAACTTGAAAGGCAGAGCACCCCCGTGCTGCAGGTACGGCGTGGCTGCACTCCAGGGCTTCTCGTTTGGGTCTGAACTTGTATGGTAGTTAAGAACAGCTCCTGTCAATGCCTAGGGATGCAGGAGGATTACATTACTAGATACTATCTCAGGCTTGCTGTATTTATACATCTCAATTACAAAATCAGGAAGTGTTGCCAGCCATCCTTTGGATACAGCTGGCACAAACACACAGACACACACACACACACACACAGAAACAAAAAGAATCTCAAACTGCGAGCCTGCTTGATTTTTTTGATTAGTTAAGGATTGTGGAAATCTGATTCTTGCAGCCTGTGGTGACGCTGTGCTGCTGGGGAAACTGGGTTTTGTCCTGTGTGCCACTGCTGGGGGAGGCAGGCTGTCAGGAGCAGAAGCACAGAATTCCACAGCTGCCCAGGAAAGGTAGATCCCAACTCCAGACTCGCTCACCTCACCTATGAGAAAAGCTGTATTCTGAATCCTGGGTTTGGGATTGCTCTTTATTTGCTGTAATATCTCTGCACCCCTGGTTTATTTTGTGAGCAGCGGGGGGGTTATTTTGTGAAGGCAGGGGGTCTCAAAACACCAGAGCAGATCCTGTATAAGGTAGTGTAGGTGAGAAACAGCCCGAAGCTTCTGCATTAATAATTCCCCAGGTCAGGCATCCTGTCCCTGTACTCGCTGAGCAAACGCAGCAGATGTGGCAGGAGGACAAACTTTGCATGTTCGACTGCGGGACAGGCAAAACCTCCTGCAAACCAAGGGCTGCAATTTGAGAAGCCACTCCTCTCTCTATTTTTAATGCCTTTATTGATAGTTGTGTGCACAGACCCCATATCCTGGCGGGTCAGCAGCTCCTCGGCCTCAAAGCCCAGCTCGGGGCCCGGCCTCCCTCCTGCCGCTGTCCTGCGGCCCCTCGGCCCCTTCCCGCCTACGTGTCCGCACACGGAAACCACTGACCACGGTCAGGCAGTCCCCTGACAATTCGGGATGTGGGAAAGCTCTTCCCGGGCGAGCAGCAGCCTTTCCAGAGCTCAGGCCAGGGAGGAAAGGCCGATGCTCCAGGGGAGAGCACTGGGAGGACAGCTTCCTGACCAAGGGAAAACGAGCTCTCCCCTGTGGGGTTTTCTCTGGAGGCTACGAGAGCGAGACTTCCGAATTGGAAGAGCAGGAGAAGAATAAGGAAAGATGAGAAATGGTGATGGTGTAACCTTAATTGGCACGTTAGCACACTGATGGAAGGTACTGCTGTGGAATGGAAGATGCTGGGAAACACCAGGAGAGATAAACTTCAATATCAAGCGACCTTGGACAGCAAAATTGAGCGTGCCCAGCACAGCGAGACAAACACCTGAGGGAACAAGGGCATAGCTAAACTATCCCTCATGGATTTCTGCTGGAAAGAAGCATGGCCTGGGAGGCCTAATGGTCTGAGTAGATATCAGCAAAGTATTCTTCATTTCTACTTACAGATGAGACAGAGAACCCCTTCTTAGCTTTGGATATGTCTTGCACCAAGAGCGCGTTCACTTGTCTGAAAGTGCAGCTATGAAGTGATTATTCAGGTCTGTAACACTGTTTCACAACAGAAAAAAATATCAAAATGCCTTCCCGTGACAGCAAATTTCTGCCAGCTCTGAGATGTGTTCCTAAATGGTGATTTTGTACTATCAGGCCACGGTTTTTTCTCATTATTGTGTTGAAAGTCTCTTTGTCTCCCTGGTTTCGAGGAGAATTTCGGCTCTATTAGCAGTGAATTAAGGCTGAATATCAGAATATATAACTCAGAGCATGTCCACAAAGCATGGGTTTCCTTAATGTGAGAATATTCTGCATCCACGCAGAAATAGCTTCAGCACTTCCGTGAGTGGTACAGCCTGCAAGGCACAACCAGCCCTTGTAATCACAGCACCACAATTCAGAAAAGTAAATGAGGGGTCCAAGACATGACATGAGATCTTTGTAGCAATGGAAATAAAATTACTTTTCTTCTTTTTTTTTTTTTACTTTCCGTGTGTGCGCGTCGTAGTTCTCGTTCTTACTTCTCTCGTGGGTGGTGGAAAACCTACAGCTGTTTAGCTTTATAATATCGCAGAAAACAGCCCAGATTTCTGCTCTGCCTCAATTGAAAACTCTCTTTTAGGTTGTTTTGTGTTGTTTGTTCTCAGAGAAGAGGGCTTTCCATTTGATATTAGCGTTAACAGAAAAGTCCTGAACCAAATAAGCTCTTAGAGCTCAGGGGGAACATCTCCAAGTTTTTCTGCTGTCTGGGTGGGCTAATCACACACTGCAAAAGCAGAGAAAAAGCCAGGGAATCAGAGATTATATCTTATGGGCCGGTTTTTTAAAATCATGTTTCAGTCCACTGTTTGATATTTTTCCTTTTTTTGTTGTTGTTTTACTGTTTAAACAACAACAACAAATTTCCTCTTTCATTTCTAGGGAATCATGAAAGATATGGATTATATGGAACAGCCGAGGTTGGAGTAGAAGGGAGGGTCATCGTTTCACGGGACTGAATCCTCAGCACCACCAGAATTCCTGACAACACATAACCTAGACAAAAGCCTGCAATAACTGAACTGCACCTTTTGAATGGGTGCCTGGTGCTGGAAGGTACCACCGACAAGAAAGGCATCTAAGGACACTCAGCATCAGCCAGGTAACACTCGGTGTCTTCCAAGATCCAGTGCCTCAGCAGGCAGGAGCAGAGGTGCAGGGGTTTTTTCAGCATCCAAAAAAAGAAAGGTGAAGGGTTCATCTCAGTCCTAGGTGGTATTTGAAAGCTGCTGTGGTTAAGGCATGCCCAGTGCTGCTGCCAGCAGCTTGCAAACCATTTTCCTTCGACTTTTCCTGTCTGAAGGGCTGGAGTTGGGGTTGGGATTCACGTGAATGCAGAGCAAGCCTCAGGCTCACCCCTCGTTCCTTTGATTGTCAGACCATTTGGATTTTCTGCATAGCTGGGAAACAAACTCTTCCACACTCCAGCTCATGTAAATTCCTCTGTAGTTCTCTCCATATGGGCGAGAGAGGACTGACATCAGCTGATGATATTTTCCTGCACTTTCAGTTCTGAGGTTTAACAATTTTGCAACAAAATCGTAGAGAATTAAGCCATTTTTGGCAATGACTGTAGTCAAAGACTGTGAAGTAAAGCCAAGAGCATTTACAAAAGTATCAATGATAGAATCACCTACATATTTATTCATTCATTTATTAATTTATTTTTAATAAAGATTTCAGCAGCCCACCTGTCAGGCTTCTAAAAGCGGTGACAAGATGACAGGTGAGAAATAAGGAACTTTCAACCCAGAGATAATTTTCTCTTTACAGGTCGTGAAATTTTATTTTTAACAAGACTTCTATGAAAATAGAGACAGTTGGGTCGCTCTAGATTCACATCCCCTTGCCCCCTCAAAAAAGACATATATGTATGTATATATGCATATATTTATATAGAAGTAGTCTGTATATGGATATACATGAAAGAGATAAAGAAAGAATATGAAAGATATAAAAAAGAACATTATGAAAGGAAAGCTATGTGTATGACTGATTAGCTTAATGACAATTAGACCCCTAAGTGTGGTCTTGGAAAATTAGCAGATAGAGCTAATCCTAAATAACACTAAATCTACTCTCTTTTTTTTGGCACTTTGAAACCACTTTGTTCCTTTGAAAGTTGCTGTATGTTTTCACTGCCTTCAACAAGGTTTAGTGGCCATTTATGTGATGTGATTTACCCTCCATTAATTTGAACTTTTCTGGTAGGAAAAAAAACCACCACAAAAAAGAGGCTGCGAAATTCTCTTTATTTATTCTATTTCTATCTGTATCGAAACAAAGGAATCATTTCAATCCCAAACACTGAGCCTGGTAGAAACTATTTTAGCTGCAGGAGGTAAAACTAAAGATAGTGTTAAATCTGCATGTGTACAGCAGAAGTCTGCACACACAACCCCACATCTGCATGTGCGGAATGAGTTGATTCTTGCTCAGGTGAGGTGTTGCCTGCGCGAGCATGCAGGAGCACTGGGTCCCTTGGTAGAATGCTGCACACACAGAACTCGCCAATTCTATTTGATCTGTTTTGTGAGTCTGAACACACAGCAACAAACACTTAAATCATGACACGGCGTAAGGAAGAAAACGGCAATAATAAAATATCTCCTTTTCCATCATCGTCACATTCTCAAAGACAGTTTTGGATCCACACGCCTTTCCGTACTAACCAAGCACTTGAATGGGAATTCACCTGCTTGGAATGACATTTCTGTTTCCCCTTACCAGCAAGATGTTCAGCCATTCTCGTTTATACATCGGCAATACAATAAAATTGTATTGATGTGGGGGATATCTGTGACACGTTCTAGAATCAGTGTGCTGTAAGAGCAGAACACAAAATGCTTTATTTCTATTTTGCAGTTTTTGAGAAAACCTTCATGTGCGAGGTGCAGCCCATTGCAGATCCAAGTGTATCCACCCTACTGGAGCAAGTCTCATGCAGATTCCAATTTTCCATGGGTTGGAAAAGCACTGTACTGGAGTTGAAACACTTGCATTTTTAATGGCTGGGGAAGTAACACAGCGGCTGGGTAATAAGTCCTACCACGCAGGCACATCCCTGGAAAAATCCACTCTATTTTTACTAGGAGACCCTCTACCATTAAGTTGCTCTCTGACCTAAGTTTCTTAATTTTCCCTGCACGTACAGTGAGAATACTGTCCTTTTTGGGATCACTGTTCATTTATTCCAGCAATATGCACTATGATGAGTATTAATAAGCCTGTCTCCAACTGACCAAAAAATTACTTCTTTAGTTTTTATCAGTGAAATATGGTCAGTCATCCAAAAATTTACTTCTCTGGCATACCCTCCACTTGCCGTAATGAGGAAGTATATCTCCAGAAATACATGGTTAGAAATAATGCTTTTATGTTTTCTATATTTTGTTATTTTTGCCTCAAATCACAGCTCGGTTCAGTGTGATCTGACATGGCTGAAATACTGAAACCCCCACTCCTCCAAAGCAGTGTTTATTATAGAAACCACAAACTTAACCTAACCTAGAGCAGCTTTTCCAGCAGTGATATAATTACAGTAGTTATTGTTGCAATAAACCAGATGTTCCTGAGCTGGAATGAAAGCACTTCCCCCCCAACATTACATTTGTTACATTGCCTCTTTTCAAGTTTCACATCAGCTGTTCAGAAAGCGCTCTCTCGGCTGAGTGTCACTTACAGATTCTTGCTGGGTGAGTCTTTTAGGGCAAAAGAATGAAATCCTGGCCGGGCTCTGAATTTTCACTGCTCTCCTTAAAGCCTGCAGCATGACAGTTTTCAGTGTCACTAATTCTTGCCCTGGTTTAAAGATTCTTTTTTTTTTTTTGGTCCTTTCAGACCCTTGGCTAAAAAAAAAAAAAAAAGAAAAAAAAGAAAACAACCCAATGCTTTGGAAAAACCGACTTATTGAATGAGTACATTGTTCTGTGTGAAAGGGAGCGTTCCACTCCTACAAAATCAATGGAGTTTGACACAGACTTCAGCGGAGCCACCATTTTAGTCACTATTTTGAGCAATTTATTTATTAGGCAACATCTTTTGAACTGCTTTGTCAGCTGTGGTTGGAACTCCGAACCGTGAACAACCGTTCAACCTGAACCACGAATATCCAGCATTACTCCAACATTACACATCTTGTATTTTTAACAATGTGTTAGTCAACACATTTCTAATATTTCCCAGCCCAATCAAGTCCTAACTGCAAAAATGTGTTGGCAATAAAGAGTTGGACGGTGTTTAAACTGCTAGGACCTCAGACATGAAAGCTGTTGTATATATTTCACGTGTGCAAGAGACCTGTCTAGGAACAACAACCACGAAGAGTCAAGGAGTCAGGAGATTGCTTTATTGCACCTACAGAGCCATATAATAATACAATAAAGAAACACAAACTAGGCTTGGGGTTTTGTTTACTCGCAGGCAAGTTCTCAAGAAAATACAGGAACGGTAAGAATTAATTATCTTATCAACTATCTGAACAAGTCACGGCAATCCTGGGAGAAACCTTTGTAATGCTCAGGTACACGTGCTGCTCTTTCTGCTGCTCGCTCGTGGTAAACTATTAGTCAGCCCATCCCCGTGGCAACTGCAATGTGACGAGGGAGGAATTCACCCCGTGGTCTGCTAAATTTACACTTTGTAAAAATGTAAATGTTTCTTATAGGAGGAATTTACATGGCTCTGAAACACGGTCCAACTTTTCACTGATGTGGTAGGGGATGCAGACGCTGTTGGCCTGGTTTTACAAAAATCTTTGAAAATGGGCCATAAAATAGCTGAGGAAACCCAAGAGGCACCCACACGTTTGGAAGCAGATTATAAGAGAGCTCTGCCTCTCAGCCACAATCGGCTCCCCGCTTTCAAAAGGCACGGTATCGATTTCACGTTTCTCGCTCTCCTACAGGGAACGTGTCAGAGCTGAAATAAATAAATAAATAAGCAGGGCCCACGTCCAGGGAACCTTGACGTCTTTCCCATCACCGAGGCCGGGAGGCCCCTGCGCTTCCTCCCCTGGCTGTGACATGCCCGGCAAATATTTCCACCACCCACACTTGATTCACTCTTAACTCTCCTCACCCACTCATCATTACAGCTGTGCAAAGCATCCATCACAAACCCTGGAGCCATCCGAAACCTACCTTTGTAACTTCGCTCCGTGCTCCGCACCCAGCGGGGATTGGTTGGGCTTTGGGGTAGATTCACTTTTTGAGACAATCGACCCCCAGTTTCATGCAGATCTGGGCCCAGGTTAAGGTGAATGATTTATGGGTTGCATGGTTGGAAAATCGCTGAGAGAGTTTCATGTCACTTCACTGCGTAGATCTCTGTCAATATTCGTGGAAATTGAAAAAGATGTGTGCGTAGTACAGCGCAAAAGGGAATAATAATAAAATGAGCTCCGTGCATTGCAAATGGTTCCTGGTCTGAAGGACCTGGGCAGGGGGGAAAGGGGAAAAAAAAAACCAAAAAGCTCTTTTTAACTCTTTAACACTTTATTGCTTCAAAGTGTAAGTCACTCATAAATTTTTTATGACATTCCTTTATTTAGCACATATGCATGCCACTAGTGGTTCAATTAGACAGGAACTCTGTGAGGAGCTGCTGTAACGATGCTCTCGGGCAGGAAGTAGAGGGAAGCCCAGACTCCAAAACTCACATGGAAAGTTAGATTTTTCTGTAGTCAAAATGAGAGATTTATTTGGTTGGTGGCAAAAGTTCGTGTTTGCCAAGTTCGGATTTGGGTGCTCGCTGGGATTCTGGGCAGCCCAGTGAGCAAAATTAAGCAGTTAAAGGAAATCAAGGTTACGCCAACCCTACTGAGGGACATCTCGCTCTGTCAGCTTTCAGAACTGTGGGGAATCTGCTTTAACGTCACTGGCAGAAATTACAGATAAGCAAGGGTTTTTTTTAAAAAAAAGCAGTTAGAAGGACAGGATTCAATATAGGAGACTCTGTGGCTTCTGAGACAGGATCGAAGAAACTAATTTCACATTTTCATTTTTAAAGGAAGCCCAGACCACTTAAGGCAGAAGTACCAAACACGTCTCTTCACATCTTGTAACAAAAGAAATTCCTTGGTTTCTGTTTGCAGCACGACATCTTCTTGTCTGCTAAACAATCCTTCTCTATCACGAGTGAGTCCATGCAGAAGATTATAACCACCTTACCAGATCCCAACTGTGGAACACTCCTTCCTGCTGATACTAAAATATTCATTTCAGTGAGAGCAGGCGGGACAGCTTTCATTGTGTGGGGAACGTTGCTTTGTCCTCTGGTGACTCCAGTTATTTTCTGAAATCCCGTGATGCGCCCGTTAATAGAAATGCCTTCAAGACAAGCAGGGGAAAGGTTTGAAAATCTGAATAAATCACCCAAAAAATGGCTTGAGGTGGAGTTATATTGTACTTAAGGTCGTATTAAGAAAAGCAGTGAGGTGTGGGGTTCAGCTGAGCAGAGGGAGACCCATAGCACGAGCAAGTGTCCGACCTGGTCACCGCCGTGTGAGGCACTGTTGGCCCTCAGTTCTCCCAGATGTCTGAGAGAGGTAAGGTGAATCACAGCCTACAGGTTTCTGTTTCCTCCCACCATCTCCACAGGGCATGGGGAGTGACCAAGCTCGGAGTGTAGCTCGCTCCATGCTGGGTGAGGAGAGCTCCGTTCCCGGTGTCTGCTGAGTGCCCCACACAAGGTAGAATTTGGTGGATGAGGAAGGGAGAGAGGACAAGCCTTCAGTGCTGTGGAGGTCAGTGCTTTATCCTGCCCTGCTGGAAGCAGAGCTCCTCCCTCGGTCAAGAATTATCAAGTAAAAAGAGTACAGAGAGTTCGGCATGGGAACATTAGTAAATGACAGAATTGGCAGCGGTTCTCTGTGAAGAAATGAGCCACAAAACCAACACGTGGGCAGCCCTGGATTGCAGCACCAGAACCCCAAAATGCATTTGTAACAGCCCTTCATCACCACCTTCAGCTTTGTGTCCATTTGTCCTGGCTTGGAGAAGTGCTGAGCGTCCTCGTCCCACATCACCATCAATACCCTGAGGACTGATACCCAGGGGCAGATAAAATATGGCACGTCAGTGTTTCATATCCCACAGGTGTGGATGGCTCTGAATCGAGGAAAGAATTGCTTTCAAATAAATGACGTGAGACTAGAAAAGTGAAAACACAATGCTTGATTGGAGACCAAAAACCCAACCCCTTCGGATTCACTCCAGTAAACAGTGGTGCCACTAAACAGTGCTTTTTCTGAGGAGTCAGTTGGCATTTCCACTGTGTAATCTTGATTCTTGGGACTGATATCTGTCATTTCAACTCAGGCTGAGTTGTAACTTAGTGTGAAAAAGAAAAACAAATTGCTGAAATTATGGGATTTCTCCCTCCCCTCTCTCTGCATCGCAACAAAATAAAATTTACTTTTTATGAGCTATTTGCCAAACCTCGCATCATAAACTCCTTCCTTTTAAATGGATGGGTCATGAAAAGGAAGACAAATGAGATAAGTTCAATATTTAAGAGATTCGCTCAACGTAGACAGTCCTTCCTTTCCACAAGTTGCTTTTTCTCCTTGTCAAAAAATGAGAAATACATTACGAATCTCATTTAATAATACGAGCCAGAAAAAATGCAGGCAATTAGCAGTGAATGCTCCAGTAAACGTATCTGTTGCAAGAAGAGGTGTCATAAAAAATGATAGAACTGAGATTTACTGCCACCAAAGCCAGCAACAGCATTTCCATTGCCTCCAGCTGGAGGAGGACTTGGTTCCTAGGAAGTTCATTTCAAAGATGATTATCTTTATATCAGCAAGTCTGGGAGCGAGGGCTCCGTGGCCTTCAAGGTGAACACCAAAGGGAATAAAGGGCTGTAAATCCCTGTTTCTGCAGTGATAAGGATGCTGGCCCCAGCTGAAATATACAGAAATGAAGTACAGTTATACGAGTTTGAAAATCCGACCGAAAATCTCTGAGTAACCACATCTGCAGTCCTACCACAGGTAAATCTTCCAGAGCTCTTGTTACAGCTGTGACTTAAACAAGCAGTTTGGGGCCTGTCTCAGTGTTTGTTATCAGATTGTTCAAATATTTCACTTACATTTATTAACCAAAGAAGGTCTCAGACCCTGTGTTCCAGCTGTATACAGAATTTACCAAACTCACTGTTCATTCAGAGACTGAATTGTCTGGGAATTTTCAAACGATCTTGTTCAGACTGATTAGTGACTTTCAGCTAATATAAAAATAGACCTTCCTTAAGTTGTCTCATTTTTGGCCTAAAAAATAACCAGACTTTCACAACTCTGCAATGGTTAGAGTTAGTGACAAGGTATTCTGGCCCTGCTTTCCAGGAACATAGGCAAGCAAATCCCTTGATTCCCCTTTCTTGTACGTTTACTCCATTTTTTGTTACTTGAGGCGATTACAATTGTGTATAGCTTCGAATGGGCCTGAATACAGAGCGGCCCACTTTTGGACCACTGCTAAATCACATTTCCTATCTCATGGAAGGGGAGAAGGTTTCCTTGGTCACGTTCCCCAGATCCTTCCAGCACACCCTGGGCACTGAAATCCCTCTCTCCGGGCTCCTCTCGGCACAGCTCCTGCAGGCTGCCCACCTTCCTCCCGGCCTGTTCTGAGCTCAGTCTGCTCTGTCTCTTTCCCACATGCATCCCTGCCCAAAACAAACTCCGCAAGGCTCCCCACCCAGATCTTTGGAATTCCTGGGCAACCTTACATATGCCTTTGTTTTGGGCAGGAACATGTGCTGAACCGTCTCCTCCAGCGCCGCCGAAGAGAAGGGCGGTGGTTAAACCTACCATTCTCAACAGGGCTTAACCCAGCCTGTAACAAAACCCTCAGTAAAGGTGCAATTTCACAACCCCCTCTGTGTGCGTGTGTGGTGTGCGGGAAGGAATTCTGTGGAGAAATGGCCACTTTCCCCAAATTTCCTGCTGGAGAGGAGCAACAATCAGGACCGGGGTGCCGGCAGCTCAGCTCATTCGAGAGCTGCGTGTAGGATAAAGGTTTCATTCTTAGCATTTGGTTGCCTTTATGGTTTGTTTTTCAGCCTCTGGGGCACTCGACAGGTGTACAGGCAGTTCCAGCTTTTTAATTCTGAGCTGACCTGACCTGAGCACCAGTCTGGGAGCCAGGGAGGCCACACTCGGTGTGAAGTTTGGTCGGCCCACGGTTCTGGGCTGGACCTCGCCCAAATCACAAGCCAAAGCTCTGCCTTCGTGAGACTGTGGAATTCAGGGTGGTTGAATCACCCTTGGGGAGGTCTCTTGACCGATGCTTTGCCCCGAGAACCTCAGTAATGCAGAAAGCACTGCCACATCTGTCAATCCCAAATAATGCTGCTGTGGGTGGCCTTCATAAGACAGGGGTTTGTACCCCGGGAGGACTCATCCATAGGATGTTCCCTTTTCCCTGGGTGGCAGGAGGAGTTCTCCAAGGCACTGTGGTAGCCACTGGCAATGGAATGGGCAGGAGGTGTTCCATAACTTGGCATCTTCTAAAAGGCAGCGTTTGTGTCAAGGTGGGTTATCACACACAACCAGCCTTTAATCCCTTTTAAATGAAGGCTCTGTTTATGGCACATCAAGGTCAGGACTGTAAGTCCTGGAACAAATCACCAGGTATAATGAAAAGGAATAATGCCAGTTATATTCTCCAGCCATTTTTAGTACTTGAAACGTGGTCTCTGTACTCCTTGGACTTCTCTCAGGGAAGTACAGATGGTATCTTTGTGACGTAATAGTAGCCTGCTTATTACAGTTCCTTTGTTTTTACCACTAGCTTGAAATTCATGCCATTATTAAACGTTGTATAAGGCATAACAAACCAGGCAATTCTCTCAGTTTTTCGGCGACACGTTCAACAGAGCTTTGGAAGTGTTTCCAGAGAAATTTCCAACCTTCCTTTACCCTTTGTGGACCGTTTCACTTTGCTTCACTCACACTCTTTTTGTGGTCAGTTTCTAGCAGCCATTCCCAGCTCCCCGATGGGAGTCCCACAGGAGTGGAGGGCTTTCCCCACACGTTGCACAACATTCTAGAAACCAGAATGTGTCCAATCTTTATCACATAACTTTGCAAGAGAAAATCGATCCTGAGAGATAAAGTACTTCCCTCAAGCAGGGACAACAAAAAAAAGCGTGGAGCAGAAGTAGCACATGATCCAGTTCCTTACAGGAAATTGTACACAAACCTTCCTGTTAAAGAGGTAATGCCTTCCTATTAAACTGAATGCTTTAGGTTTTTGGGTTTTTTTTTAAATAACTAAGTTTAAAAAAATATCCAAAAGTTTAATGACAAGAAAAAGGAAAAAAAGAAAAAAAAGTCTGTGGCTTTAGTACAGTTAACTGGGCTGTGTGCATTCTCTCAGTACAGCCAATTATTGTAGTTAAGCCAGCGGTGCTTAACTAGAGAAATTCTGCCTAGTTAAAGTGTTGGCTGTGTGACAGAACATGCATAAAGCACAGTAAATAGTAATACTGTGTGTAGAAATGTTTAATTCTCTCAGTTACAGAGGTTTATCAAGTCCAGTATATAATCTTGGGCTGGAAAGAAAGATAAAGAAACTTTGCAGGTAAAGAACATTTTCCTGACAAGATCCCAAAACATATTAATAAATTGGGATACTATTTTTTTTATATATATATTTTCCACTGAGGTGTGGGGGGAAAATAATAGAGAGTTGTTTTTTCCCTCATTATTTGGTGGTCCTCCCTTGAAACTTTCCAAACCAAAGCCATTTCTCACATCTGGTTGGAACACAGATCTTTAAGACATTCAAGTAATTCAAATCAGATGTAAAAATCTAAGCTACACTGTATGAAATTCAAGAACAATATAGTTACAGGGTTAGAAAAGTCTGCAATATGGCACCTCTTTTAATCAATACCAGCCTCAGTTTCAGTTTGTCTGTACATACAAGACTATAATTAAGAATGATCTACTGCATTAATTATTTCAATACCCAGCATAGCAAGTTACCAGATTAGTGACACTTTGCATTTATAATATCATTAACAATTTGTTTCCCCTGTGCTCTGGGTGAAGTCCACAGCAACATGGCCTGAATCAGATTATGGTTCCAATGGAAAATATTGAAGATCACTAATATCAATAAGCACTTCCTTATCTCTGCCATTTGGAACTGCCTGTATTGACTTTCTCCGCATTCCAGCAGTTCTGCCTGTACCCAAACGGTAGTTAGTCGTTAATTTCCATTAACTAAGCCACCACTAAACATCATTTAAATTATTTCCAATAAGTGCTCCATTAATGCCTGTTATCTGCATTTAATTTCCATTGATTCCCAAAAGCTACCGTCGAGCTTAATTGCCGCCCCAAGAAGAGCAGTTTCCCACAGGTGTCATTGGGACTGATTTCTCTCCGGGCTGCCAAGCAGTAGGGAAGCAGTGCTACACGAGGCTGCCATGCAAATCAATGCCTAAAAACCCAAACAGCTGCAAGCTGGACTTGACCAGAAAACAGTATTTACCTCACCAACAAGCGCCTTCTCCTCTAGGATACCGTTTCGGTTGTCCGGAAAATATTTTAGGGCTTTTCTTAAGACTTAGCCTGTGAAAATAAAAGTGGCACAGTATTCTGGCTCGTTCCACTTCGGTGAAAAAATGCCATGTGATAAACAGAAGTTCTAGACCCAGGGAAAAAAATCAGTGCAATTGTTTAATCTTTTTCTGATCCTTATTGTAATTTCATCCATACAAATATTTCTGACCAAGGGGGGAAAAAAAAAAATCCAAACCTTTACCTGTAGGATCATTTCTGGTATTTTTGGATACTGTGTGTTCTCAGCAACACTTTAAACTCCTTGGCATTACACCACCTTTTCAACATACCTTTCGGTATTTTACCTACAAGTCAGTTACACTTAAACTCTCAGAAACTGCCAATTCAAGAAAACAAAACATCTGCCCAGCAGTGATGAGCTTGACTAATGTTCCTTTTGAAGAGAAAAGCAAAAGAATCGGCTTGCTGAAAATTGAATGTTACTGTGTTTCCAAAACGACATATCCAATTTTGCATTGCAAAACATTTCCCCCTATTTTCCATACTATTTCAAGTTGACATCTAAATTAAACATTTTGCTTTTATTCAAACAAATCACTTGATTGACCAACAATTATTGTATTCATAATCATGCTTTGTAATAGCTTTCTGGGTTGTTTTATTGCTTTCATTAGGAGTGGAAATAAAACTCAACCATAGGACATTCCCTGAGAAGGAAAAATCTGGATCTCACGCGGCTTCGGTTCAGAGCATTTTTTCATTAGCTTCACTTTCTGAAGATGCTCGGTGCATTATCCAAAAGAGTCCCTCCAAGCTAGTCCTGTGCGAAAGTTGCCACACATCCCACATTGTGCTATGGTCAAACCTCATGTCCATTATGAAGTGACAGCAGGATATGGCTTTTCCTAGAGTTTTATTGAAGCCTGCTGTTCTCTAACAGCTCGGCATTCACACAGCAAACGCAACACATGTTGATTATCTGCGTTCGGGGCTGGAGAGGCATAAATTACCCCCGGACCTAAGGCTCGGGGGGCGGGAAGAGAGTTGTGCAGCCATTCCTCCATCCGCCCTGCCCCCGTGCGCTCCGCTGGCTCTGCCCTGCCCTGGATTGCCTCGCTGCAGCCAAATCTCAAGGTGACAAAGCCTTGGGCAGCAGCTCCCCCACTTAGCACCTGAAAGACAGGCGACACCTCCAGGAACCAAACCCCACCGGGCTGCAGGCTGGGGGAGAGAGCCGAGCCCGAGATGCAAACACGGAGGGGATGCACTCCCCTGCAGAGCACTGATGCTGTCCAGGGCCGCCGTACGGACCCGAACAAAGGGAACCATTTGCAGGGCACGAAAAGAAGGAATTTTATTGGTTTGTTGTCTGTTAACTCTTTACCCGGCCGCAGGTATCAGCGGTGAGAGGTATTATCTGCACTTCCTTTTGGTCGCTTCCCTCCCATGCCAACCTCGCCTCTGCCTTCCCAGCAGAGCCTCCCTCAGGATCCAGCCTCAGCAAGGCTCCTGGGAGGCACAGGAGGCAGGGACACGGTGACTCCTGGGACAGCCGCCTTCCCACCCACTCTCTAATCTCCCAAATATCCCCAAGCACATTTACGGGGGGGGGTGGGATCTGACAGACTCAGAACGAAGACATTCACCATTTAACCCTAGGATGTCTCAGGAAGGAAGGACCCAGCGGGGCAGGCAAACCACGCACAGGCTGAAAATGTGCCCTCAATGGTTCGTGTAAATCCTTTGTAATAATCAGAGAACACATAAAGCAAATAAAGATTTGCTTCTTTCTAGCTCTAGAGCTTTTTTGGTGTGTTTCAACCCGCATTCCTCTACAAAAACCTCTACATATGATTGAATCCCAACCTGCTTCCTTGTAGGAATAAGATCTTACTGCTTTTGAATGTCCCAAACATTAATATTATTGTTACTGTTATTGTTATTATTATTTTGGATCTTTAATTTAAACTATTATTTATTTGGATTGCTGGATGTCCCACGCCCTTCCCAAGCATCAGAGATGAGACTTCAGTCTCTTTTTTTCTCTGACAGTCCTTGCACATAAAATGTAGGGAAGAGCCTATCACAGAGACACAGAACAGAATGAAAACAAAATATGATGGGTATCAAACTCCGCATTTAAGACGATATAACATGCATAGCATCTCCTGCTACTGCTTGCACCCCTCGAGCCCATTTTGCCCAGATAATCCAACTTCGAAATCACTGACTGTGACCAATATTTTGCCGCACAGCACCAGATAAGGTCATGCTTGCTTTTCTCCTAATTCTCTTTCCAGTTTCTCAGGTCCTCTGGAGATTCAGAGGAAATTTTGCCCTGCAAAACAACCTCCAGAGATTTTAACCTCAAAAAATTTTACCCTCGGTTATGAAATCTGCAGTTTTCTGGGCTCTGCAACCTGGAAGCCAAGACAGAGGGTTAGCTTGGGCAGTCACTAGCTCTCACCACAGCTTCTTCTCTCTTCCTTTCACACTCAAATTACCCTTGAAGCCCTGCCCAGGGGGCAGCTGCTTTCGGGGAGATAAGGAGCAGTGCGAAAAGTTCGGGAACTTACCCCACTGTGCAATAAACTTGACATCTAATCTGCTGCTTGGGTTTGTAACACACCCACCAGAGATAAACTAATCGGCCGCCGCAGTCCCTGCAGCCCTCCCAACACCTTTCCCTGGTTATTCCACAGGAGCCCCAGTGTACTGGAGCTAAAGATGCTCCATCTACACAGTTTTTCAGCTTTGCACATGCAGGCATTCACCCAGCCCTGGGCAATAACCTCAGATGACAGTGGCATCGGCATGGAGGATCCCCTTCCCAGCTGGGCTCCTCCACCAAGGGACAGTTTGGACGCACACATGGTCTCATCTCTGAATTTTCAGGTGCCTTTGGGTGTGTGCAGGACTTCAGAATGCAGAGACTTCAAAGAAGGTTTTCGGCCTTTAACTTCAGTTTACAGGAGTAGTACCTGAATTTGACGTCTGTACCAATTTATATCCCTAAATCTGCTTTCTGACCCAGCCCTCAGTGACTGAGTGGCGGAGATTAAAATAACCACCCTTGATAATTCTCTAAATTCCTAAATTAAAAGCACCCCTCTGAGATACATAAACGGTTTGCCTGTTTCACACAGACCAGAAAATCAGGACCAAAGTCCAAGCAAAAATGACATATCAAAACACCAGCTGAAACAGAAGGTTCCAGCTGTTTCAAATGCCACTAAACCACAATGATTATTGCTAACATAAATAAAACAAAATCTTAATCCAGTTTTATCAAGGAGTTACTAACCATGTTTCTCTGTTCTTCCAGTAGTTTTATGAGAGTGTATTTTCATAAGCAAGGAGAAGGATGGAATATTGGGGACCACTCTCTCTTGCACTGCTGGAAAACCTCGAACAGCTCCAAATGCTTCTCACAAACAACTGAACTCGGTCACTTCACATGGAGGAGGAAAAAAAGCTGTCAAACCAACGTCTAAATTATGTCCTTGCTAAGTAGCTTGACTTGTGGTGGGGATTTTATTGGACAGTGTCACTTCCTCGTGACCACCACAAATGATAACATTTGCGAGAGCTTTACAGTTGCTAAACCAAAGGAATGGCTGGAATTTTGGAAAAATCTTCACAGAGTCAGCCCAGGCTGACATTTTGTGCTTTAAAAGCTATCTTTAAGCAACTAAATAGGTGAGAGAGCACCCCAGAAGCTGGCAGGACAAAGGAAAAAAAATATCAAAGCCTGCAGATGCCAAGCTGCTGCACTTTTGCTACACTCCATGGTTGTGGTGAAGGGTTTGGGTTGTTCTGTTTGCAGACTCGTGGCTCCCTTCATTCCAGGAACAAAAATGCCAATAGCATTTCTAAATTAAACCCGGCATCTTGTCCCTTCTATTTAGGGCAGCTTTTTCTCTGGCCCACCACATCTCCAAGCACAATGCCACTTCTCTCGTACCGTCTGTGTAAACTTCCTTCCACTGCTTCCAAAAGTGCCTTTTTTCCACTGCTGGGATCCTCCACTCAAGGAGAAAACGTTCAAGATGAGTTCAGTGAGTGATTTTTTTTTTGCTAGCTAAGTTAAANTGATTTTTTTTTTTGCTAGCTAAGTTAAACCGATCACAAAAAGTTCCCTTTTCATTTTTTTTTTTCCTCAATTCCCACCATTATGATGCTCTCCAAAATGGTCTCTGAGAGCCCTGATTCTGGTTCTTTACAGCTGTGGGAGGGGGAGGAAGAGCACTGAAGCTTGATGCTGTTTGAAGCGTTATTGCAATTCCTCATCATTCCAGAAGACCGACGGCTAAAGGAAGGTATTTTTGAGGACACCAAGGAGAATGTCTGCAGCAGGACATGGCACAGGGAGTCCTGAGCTTTCTGGAAGTTAATTCACTTTCACTGCAGCAGAGGAGCCACAGGGCAGGACTGTTCCCCTCCAGCAATGTGCTGCCTGGATAAAAATGTCCTTCTTTTGGGGATCCAGAGTTGGATCTCTCCACGGCAGTTAAAGGACAGTGTTTTGAATCCCAGTGATTTTCACCAGGACTTGTGCTTCTACACCTTTTAGGAGATTTTGATCCCATGCCTCTAGTTGTTTACCCTGACGTTTCTCTGCAAAGTTTGTACCACTCCAGCAGCTACCAGGAGCTGCTGGGAACTGGCATGGGGATAAGTTAACAGGGCAGAAAGGGTTGAAAATGCAAGAATTCCTTTTCTGCTGGACTTGCAGAGGGACTTAGGATGACAGATTTCTACTGGAGAAGTGAGGATGAGAGTGCATGAACATCTGGGTGAACAGCTGGAACACCTTGTCTCTCTTTCCCCTCCGTAAAACACAATCCCTTGTCCTTAGTTAATAACTGTAATTCCCTGTTTTCCCGTTACAATCAGCCAACATGTTTATGTTTGAATGACAAGGTAGCTTGGAGGGAAAAAAAAAATCTCCAAATAATTGTTCTGCAAACAGTATTGTTCTTTCATATGAACACAAGGACGGAGTTGTGTTCACAAACTCCCTGTTACCAATATAAATAATTACAAAACCATAAAGAAAAATAAATGCACACAATAACCAAAAGTCTAAACCCGCCAGTACTGAACAGCACTTCATAACTGTGGCTCTGAATTATTACTGCCTCACCAGCACAGCCACAATATCTGCCTTCATAAAATCCTCCACTTAACAAATTAAATGGATAGGGTAATTAAGAAAGCCTACACTTAGTCTACAAAGTAAAACCACCATCACTGCAACATGACAGCGAACCCACATTTTCAAAAGGGGTCACATTTTCATTCCCTGGGGTGGGGACGCACGATCCATACCTGCTTGCTGCTCCCTGTCTATCCCACTGGGAGCTGCGTGTGCACGAACGCGCCCCGCCACTCAGCAGTGCCAGGAGCTGCCCTTCCCTCGCTGCTCCCGGAGCCGGAGCCGGAGCCAGATCCCTGCCTCTGTGTTTCCTTACCGTGTGCCACGAGGTACCTGCTATAACCCCCCAAACACGTCGGCTGTGGAGGGCTGCCTGATCACCTCAGCCCTGTAAGCAGGACAAAAACCACACCTATGGAGGTGACGGAAGGGAACGTCTGTGTTTCCCTCCGAGCAGCATCTCCAGAGCAGCCGCGGACGCGCCGCTGGTTGCGTTTCACTTGTAAACGCTGCAGAGTTTGCCAACAGGATTTTTTTCACCCTCTCTGCAGATGGCCAGGTGTTACTGTCACTCCAGCCACACGCCCGAGCCCGCTCACAGTCCCGCTCCTGGCAAAATTCAATCTTTGCTCGTTTCTTGACCCGTGCTCATCTTCGCATTGCTTTTTGATTAATCCACGGTTAGCTGAAGCTCCTGCCGTAAATCAATGATTCCCTTTCAATTCTTGTTAAAGATTTTTCGTTTCCCTAAATTCGCAGCATGTTGCTCCGGAGCTGTTAGCAGCACACTTTTCTCTCGTTATCAAATCAGCGAGGAACGGGGTCAATAAAGCAAAAAACCACAAACCCAGCACTGAGGACCTTCAGGCTTAAAGACATTTCTATCTGTCCCAGACACACTGCAAATGAAAACATGGTCTCTTGCCACCTTGGAAGCTACAGGCCAGATCCTCTCTGGGTGTAAAGCACCAGGTTTTGGGACACACACATCATTTCCTGGTTTACACCAGCTGGGTATTTGGCAATTTCTCTCTCTACCCTCTAGCTGGGGGAAGAGCTGTCTGTGAAACTGCCCGTCAGACAGGAATCACTGGAGGTTTCTAAATGCCAATTTTCACACCTTTTTTATTTTGGCAAGCAGAATATGGAGTTCCATGTGGAGTTCTTCAGGGGATGCTTGCATTGAGGATGTCTCATTGTGCCACTGCTCAGCATCTCAACTCTTAGCACCTTTACTTAACACAGTTCTAATCATCAGGGGGTTCAGTTTTCATCGTGGGGTCCGGTTTTCCCCGTGGGGTTCAGTTTTCAAGCCACTAGCAAATGGAAAAGAGCCTTATAACCCCCAGACTTCCTAACTGTGTTCGCTTTAAAAAGACAAGATGAACAAATCACACAAAAGAGAGTGGTGAACATACCTGCCTGTTTCCTTGAAGGGCATGAGAGGCAAGTCACTATTTAGTTCAGTGAAGGAAAATGCAGATTATGGCACATTTTAAGGCAGTTTGTCAGGGTGACCCTGTGCTCAGCAAGGTCTGTGAGCTGCGCACACCAGACCTCAGCCCGGCTGCGGCGTCCTCTGTGGCTCAAGCCCATGCTCACCAGGCATGTGAATCAAATTAAACTTTTAAACTTCTTTTCTCCAGTTACCCTTCTGCGAATTCGGGTCTAAATTTTCAGAGAATTGCACGCACCGTTCCTACGATTATGCATGTAATCAATTAGTTATTTATGTGCACAACTACTGTGACCAGGTATGCAAATCGCCGAGCAGCTCTGGCCATTTTCCGATAATTTAGCCCTTTGTCGTTTATCCATCCACTTTTGTTCGGAGCACCAAGTTCATGGAAATTTAACTCATTTGAAACATATGTGTAGATCCATACGAACTGCCCAAAAGCGTCACAAAGAGAAAGGATAACCTTGTTGTTAAGGCAGGAGAGCGCGAAATCTGGTTTCCATTCTGAGTCCTGCCACACATTTCCTGTGTAACCTTGGGCAAGTCATGAACTGTAACCCAGCCCAGCGGAGCTGACCTACATGGCAAAGCACACAGAGCCATCCCTTGCTCGGAGAGGTTACTGAGGCGTTAGCACACAGGAAAAATATCAAAATAAGCAAGTGGAAGGTGCTAAAGAATTATAAGGTACCAGTAATGAGAGATGATCTGTACTCCTCGGTGAAAGAGCAGCAAGTGAAGGGGCAAATTGAGAACTGAGCAAAGGAAACAGCAAATTCAAGCAGGGAGATGAAAGAGAACCGAATGGTAACAGTGAGAATGAGCAGGCATGTGAGTAATTAACCTTTATACAGCAATTTTTACTGTCCTGCTTGGTCTTGTCCTTTCACAAAGGGCCACAGTGTCAGGAGATATTTGAGAAGAACTGAGCTGGTTAATACGGCACTGGCCACCTCACAGGCTGTCTGATTGGCATGAATTATTCTTCATTAATCAGGGTAATCCTGACAGGGTTATTAATGCCAGGTATTGGCCAAAAGCTGGTGGAGAACATTGTGTTATTGAAGCAATTACCAGAGCTGTGTTCAGTTAGAGGGAAACATGCACTCTTTGTTTCCTTACACACCAGAACAGAACTGCAGAGTCAGTTCTGTGGCTGCCATTGCTTCCTCCTTTTTTTGGATGAAACACAATTAGATTTGCACATTACTTCACCAATGTTTGGGGTACGGCCTTGTGGGAGCCCTGCAAATCATAACATATTCTGAGAGAATGCATCTCCTGTAAAAAATTACCTAATTTTGTAGCTGACCTAGATATGGCACTCACACTGACATCATTAGGAGTCTAGGGCAGACTGATTGCAGTATCTGGCCCAAATTTATGACTTAATGTAGCAAAATGTTCAGTATCCTCAGATCCAACTGGGACAAAATGTTACAACTCGGGGCTCCATGTAGCAAATTTCCACTTTGATTAACAAAAAAAATCTTTCCTGGCGAGAAATGAAACCAAGCTTTTGGAATATATTAAAGATTGTATCTCTTTACCTCAAAAAAAAACCAATTCAGTGAGTCTTCCTTTCACGCATGATATGCCTTGGAAGAATTTGGAAACAAGAAAAATGAATATTGAATGAACAAAGAAAATTCTGGTACATTAATTTTAAGGATTTCTGAGCTTCTGGCAAACGCTTGACAAATTCCTTGACACAAAACTCTGAAGGAATTGTGATCCTGCCAGTCTGGGGGCAGTGGAGCCTCCCACTTCCTCCCACCCACCTCCAGCGCTGCTCTGTTCCTTCAATCCCCATCCTGCTTGGAAAAACCACAGTGATTCCCATTACCTGCTTGGAAGTGAGAAGGCCACAAGGGATGGGTGTGAGTGCATCAGCCTCCTGAGTGCCCTGGAATTAATCCCTGTTTGAGTTGGAGCATATCTTTTGGAAAAAGATATCATCTTGGTTTAAAACGTTCCAGTGAGGGGAAAATAGGCTATAAACGTTGGGAAATTATTTTAATGGCTAATTAAACTCAATTAAAAACCTCTGATGATCAGAAAGGAGCTTCACAGGGGTCCTTATCAGCTACAGAGAAGGAGCCCAGATTTATTTGTTTTTTACAGGGAAATTACACTCGTGTGACGTCGCTTGTGATTTTTTAAATCCACGACTGAAGTACAGAAACACAAAGTGCAAAGCCCTGGCCAGCAGAATGATTAGAAGAGTCACCATCCCCTTCCAGATCTTGCGGGGTGTCTAAACATAACCTGAGAAATGGAGATAATAGGCATGTGCTGTGGGAGCAGTTCCACCACGCTTCAGCTGCTCTTCTTTCCTCAGTCTGAGCTGAAGTCACTGGAAGCAAACCAGGCGTTTCCACAGCGTGATGGATTGGATCTTAGTTCCGCTCCCACCTCGTGTTTGGAGGCGTGAACCTCTCCTGCAGCACGTGTGGCAGTTCAGAGCGCTGGGGCCGCGGCCCTCGCGCTCAGCAACCAGGACAAGGCCGGACGGAACAGCTCTGCCCGATGGAAAGCGCCCTGCAAGGCCCAGGGCGGAGTGCCTGGGGACAGATCTGACACCAGTGCCTGCCTGTGAGGGATCTGCTTGGGTCTCCAACCTGGTTTAGGTGCTGCCTTCAGAGCAAGGGTTCAGTTGTTGGTGGTTCTGCCCAGCCTGAACCCCTGAGGTGCCCCCAGACCAGGTTGGCTTGGCCCAACCGGTGTTTGTAGGCACTGGTTTCTCTTTCTTCAGACAAATTATCCCTTCCAGCACGGCAGAAATACCTACTTCCCTCCCTGCCTGGGGTTTCGTAACCCCACAGGTTTTGTGAGCAGTCACCGCTTTAGAATTTGATCTTGAGGAGAATTCCTTCCAGCGCCAGTGGAGTTAACTCAGGGAATAACATTCCTTAAACTGCAAGTTCCTTAAAGGAGAGCTCCATCTTCCATTTTCTCCCAGTGCTGTGCTCACCTGCAGGCCCTAGAGAGTTAACAACCACAATGCAGAGTTACACAGGGTGGAAACTTAAAACAAGAGGTCGGATGGGAAACTCAGCTTTCATCCATGGCTGGGGTCATCACTGGAATGCAAAGGGATCATTTCATTTATAGAAGGCTCAGTAATTGTAGGAGGAATATTGTCTGCCCCCTTCTCCACTCTCCAAAGAAATTACCTAATAGTTTCCAATTGAGGTGGCTTTTAAAAGAATTTGGGTTTGATTCAGCCGTCATCTCAGAATAAGGAAAAGTATTTTACTCTTCAGTTGTAATTTTCATTAGCTGCCTGATGCCAGTTGAAATTCACACCATTCATCAACCTAACAGGTGCTTCTTAAATTTTCACTTTCTTTGATAATAGAACTAATAGAACACATAGGTGAAAGTAATAATCTGCTGTATCTCTAACCCAAGATCCAAAAAGTTCCTTAAGAAACTGGATTTAATTTCCAGGCAGGGAAGGTGAGGCAGAAGGAGCTCTAGGGCTTTGTCTGGGATCACACAACAAGCCAGCAACTGACCTGGGTATAAAATCCGGGTGTACTGTCTAGCTTCCAGGTGCCATCCTCTAACCAACACTCCCATCCCAATTCCTTCTCTCTGCACCTATATCTGATTTTAGCAGTGTTGGGAAAGAGCAAATTTTGTGCAAAGTTCTGAAGAAAAGCAAGTTGTCTTACCTGAACCTGCCAAATATTAAAATGCTGCTTTATTTTGCTTTTATGGGTAAGAAAATGTCTGCTCCACCTGTCAGTTCCTGCTGCAGAAATGTTAACTCTGGCAAACCTCAGTGCTCATGTCCGCTGTCGAAAGATCTGGTCACTGAAAAGATGAAAAATGTGATTTAGAAAGGAACAAAAACCATTCAGCTTTTATGAAAAATACAATCAAGGTAGACTTTCTTCCTGAGAGTCCTCTGATAAGGCTTTTTAAATGTTATTTGCTAACTAAAGAGTGTCTTGTTGGTGTACGCACTCAAAAGTAGTACTTAGGTCTGACCTAAGGAGGAAGGGGCTGTTTCAGGAGGGTAAGGCCCAGCTACAAAGAAGTGATAATGGAGATGCCTTTGAGGACAGGGATGCCTGCAGGAGCCACAGAGATTCCTCCTTTTGTCTCCAGACAGATGACAAGGACCAGGATTCTTTCACATGCAGAAAGAAACAATTGCTTGAAGGAAATTCAGTTGAGCCCCAGATACTGTAAACTACGAATCTTTTGTTCATACAGAAGAAAAATATGATGGTTGCAAGTCCCACATACATCAATATCAAGCTGTTTGGGCTTTCTTCAAATAATGAGGCAAAAGCTTTCTCTGGTTCCTCCCACAAAAATGCCTTGGGAACTTGCTGCAGATCCCAACTGTCAAGGAGTTGCCCTTTTTGTTCGGTCTAAAATACGTCTATATTTTTCTCCTCCCCAATTAGATAATCTTTATTTTTCATTCACCTCAGGCCTAGCTGCATCACTTTGACCTCTCTGTGAGGCCTGGGTAAATCCTGGAGATGCTGGGCCACAATTCTTAAGAAGGAAACTTCAAGTTCTTTCCGCTTCAGTTGCCCTTCACATGTCTGAGGCAGTTAACGCTGCTGCCCCATAGTCTGCGTGGCAGGAGCTGTGTGCTGGCTGTGGCACCCATTGTCTGCATTTTTCCTCTCGTTAGTCTCCTTGACCTTTCATTGTCTTACTCCTGCAGTGTCAGGTCAGACTTAGTGTAGGTCTCCCTTCACCAAGGACCCCTTTCCTTTCGTGGATCACTAAGCAGGACAATTGCTCTATCCATCTTTTCAGGGTCTATTGTCGAGCCCCCCCTGAGCTGAGAAAGGTTTGATTCACTGGGAAACCATTTTGGTCAAAGAGAAACCTGACTATGTGTCCTTTTAGGAACTCTGTCTTAATCACTGACTTTTTTATCTGGGGTATGAAGAGGATTCAGGAGATCAAAAGGTTTGGGAGTACATGGGTTTGACCACATTTTTCCTGGAAATAATGGGAAACCTCCACTGAAAAATGAGCTCCGTTACAATGGGCAAACAAGAAGGAAAGCCACATAGTGTTCCCAGAGCATTCTGAATCGTCAGACCTTCAATAGCTTCCATAGAGAAGGGAAAAAGTAAACAGAAAATGTAAATGGAATGTAATAATTAATGGACCTAAAGAAACAGACTCATTTGATTTGCGCATAATCGCTGCCTTTAAAAAAGAGATAAGTCAAAAGGGACCGACAGAGCAGATGGAGAAGGCCGAGGACAGGAGGTTCAGTCTGGCTGGCTGTGCAGCGGGCGTGCGTGGGGTTGCTCAGGACTAGCGGCTTGTGTCACCTCCTCGAGTGGCTACACACCCAACAGCCCCACGCACTTCCCAGGAAAAGCCACAGAGATCCTGCTGGAACGTCACGGTGGGACCGTGCTGGGTGTGAAGGCACCAGGCATTCAGCCGCAGTCCCGCCGATGCCTTGAAGATTTCCTCCTGCATGGAAACCCTGACCAATACTAGCAATTATAAGGCCAAATTACGTAAGACAATCACGAAACTTCTACACATCTTCCAAGGAAGTTCCCCAGCAGCAACCATTCCCACCCGGGCAGTTCTCGAAACAGAGATGCACGCGCCTCTTTATTTTCCGAATATCAAATCATTTATTTCAAGGACTTACCGAAAAACAGGAAGAATGGGAAAAAGCCTGTTTTCCTGCAACGTAGCTGGAACCCTTTTACCTACTCGTGTGCCAAAATGCTTTTATAAATGAACATTTCGCTCTTCCTTCGAGCAGCCACTACCTCCGAGCAGAGTCAGCTCAAGCCCCCGGAACGTGCAGGGCTGGAAGTTGCAGCGTAAGATAAAAGAGAGGAAAGGGACTGGTCTTGGGAAGGCGGTCGAGCAAAGGGAGGAACTCGGACAGAAAGTCTTGGAGAGCTGGACTCATATTCCTGCTATCAATAAGATGAAAGAAAAAATGTAAGCAGAAGCCAGTGACTCAACTTTTCCCTTTGACCCAGGCAAAGTCAACAGGGAGCCAGGTTGTTTGCCTTTCTCCAGGGATCTACTTTTCCTAGCAATTATCTCAGCTTCTCCTTGCATTTTTCCCCCCAAACTTTTAGCAGGAGTAATTTAGGATTCTGCTTTGGAAAGTACCCCAGTTTAATCTAGAGTTTGTATTTAAACTTCAGTACGTGCTGAGACCTTTACCTGACTAAGGGAAAACAAGTCAGTTGCATATAGTGAGCACCTCTGCACTGGCTTTTGGATGAGGAGCTACTGCTGGCCCCAAACAAGGAGATTAAACAGATTAAACATTTCTTCTCCAATAAAAAAAAACTAGACCAAACAAAAGCCTTTTGAAAAGACAGAAAAGTCAAAATGAAAGAGAAAGTCTTTCTGCCATGAGGAGTAAGAAGTGACAATACCTGCATCCGCGCTATTTCAGGTGTACGTAGGTGTAGAATTGGATGAGATGTGACCTGTTCCTGTCTCCTACAGTGAAACTGCTGAATCTGGCATTTCTTGGATGAAACACAGACATAATCCTTGTGATATTTACATTAAGCATGATGAGGAGAATTTATTTTATTCTTTACTGGCACATATTGCCAGAGAAGGAATGACAATATTTACAGTAAATTTAGTGCCACCTTGATTTGCTGCTGCCATTTGATTTCCCAGTGTCAAGCGATCACTTCGGGTCAGCAGTGTCACTTTCTGCCAACATAACCAAACAGAAGTGTCCAGGATATTAAATATGCTCCCATTTACATACGAGAGGAAGGGGAAAAGTGATACAAGCATTTCCTGTACTGTAGAAACACCAGAATATCGTTCCAGTTTGGCTGTGCCTGGCTCGCTGACAAAGTTCTGCTCCACAAATGTCTTTACTCCTGGTCCTCAGTGACACTAAATATCGATTTTCTATTAAAGAGGTCACAAATACGAGAGAGAAGAGAAGTGATCAGTGAAGGAAAACACAAGGGTTTCTGCTGATCTGGTGGGATCAGTGTAGCTGCAGCTTCAGATGCCCAGAGTCAGAGAGCAACACTATGGGACATATCCCAGCCATACCAGGGAAGCCCTTGGCAAAACGGAAGTGCATGATTAAGATTATTTGGAAAACTGTTGAGTTTTATGCAGCTTTAAGCTTGACCAAGACAGCTTTGCTGAACAGGTCTAAGGACCCAATGACTGTCTTGTGTATTTACAGAAGTTTGGTCCAGGAACATCCTGGAGGAAATACCTTTAAGCTGGAATGAGGAATTGCTTTCCATTTCCCTGGTGGCTGCACCTCTTTGCCCGTGGAAGCAGCGAGTTGTCCCAGGTATTCTCACAGCTCGGTCTTTCTTGATGAGCTAACTTGGGTAAAATTCCATCACGGGCCCCAGGACAAATTAATTCCCCTAATTAGACTGAGAATGTAACTTTTCACAGCTAAGTGATTTGGGAAGTTTCATACTGCCTTCTCTGCCAGCAGATTGGTGGAGGCAGGAGGACCTCCAACAAAGTCACGGCAGAAGGAGGAAGGTCACCTTTTCCATTTGCAGGGCGGGATCAGGAAGGGAATGATTCACTCTCCCCATCCCAAAGTCCTGCTGTACTGAACAATCCCGTTCCTCCCAAAGGACTGCTGCACATTTAATGGCAATACGGCCACTTGCATAGCTGAAGACATAAGGTTTGTAATATGATTGGGCTAATTGCTTCCAGAGGGAAAGAAACAGAAAGAAGCTATAAAATGGTATCCAATATTTGAAAGTCAGATTTCCCTCCCCTGCCCACCCCCCCAAGCTAATTATGTTTTCAGAGCTTTAAAATGTCAGGTGGAACATAAATTATTAGCTATTTTTCTTGTCACCGTGTGCATTTTCTGTCTTTTGTTAAATCTTTTCTCCACTATTGGCTCATGCTAATAACTCCAACAGTAATATATACTACAGACAGGTGGGCAAAATGAGTATGCCTTCTGACTAATTACTTGCAACCAGCAACTAACTATTGATCTTTTATTCAGCCTTGCAGTTTTCTAACCTGGAGGCACTGAGTAAGTGCAAAGTTGTATTAACTCCTCTTTTGTAATAGCAGGGCCAGTAGCTGGTTAAAGTCACAGGAAAGATTCCCATTAACTTCAGTGGTCTGTGAATCAAGCTCTTGATATATATAGAAGGCCCCTGAAAACAAAGTTTTGTTTTTTAATGTATTGTCTCATTTGTTGAATAGCATGGCTTGCTGCCCAGTGTTATGGCAGTTCACAATGACTATTCTTCCCACCCATTCTCCTTCTCCTCCTTCCATTAATCAGTGATGGGTCAAATTCAAATGTTTTGGAAGTTCTGTCTGGTTTTGATGTGACGGTACATAAAAATATCTACAAAGTGGTTGTTAGGGTGCTTGGTGTGGCTGCATTTGTCCTGGGGAAACCTCCCCCTCCTCTCTGAGGGCAGCAGCACATTCTGTGGGAAGGCTGGCAGCTCTACAAGGTCTTCTTTGAGGCAGGCTCCACTCCCTCTGCCCCAGTGGTACATCCATCATTTTTGGTTTTCCTTTCCAAAATGCTTTTCACAAAAGTCACTTCCTTGTTTCACATTACTCCATGCTTTGTGAATTCAGACTGAGACACACTGTGAACCAGATCCATATCTGGTGTAAATCAGCATCATCCTGCTGCTCTCAGTGGAGCTGCAAAATTCTGTACCCCTGGAGGATCTTGCCCATGAACTTTCTGCCCAAGGGGGCAGCTTTGGTGGAGTGAGAAAGGGTTCATGTGCTTTGGGGAGAGATGTTGGCAGGAACAGCACATGGCAAATCTCACCTAAACCACGAGGTGTTGAACTTCACAGATTTTGACATCTCTGTTCTGCCTAATGAGATGGTTTTTTTTTCCTCTGACAACCTTCATATTGTCCATTTCTGGGCACTAGAAATTGGTGCAGAGCAAAAAAAGAAAAAAAAAAAGGACCAGGCTGATGAAAGCTCAATTAGTATCACAAAATAACCCTGTACAAAAAGTTCTTCTGCACTCCCATTTCCTTATATAACTCACCACCCCCAAGCACCTTTTTTAAAAATTCCTCAAAGTTTATTCAAGGATGCATATCTGGTTAGGTTTACAGTATTTGTCACTTGTTGACCAAAAGTGACAGAAGGGATTTCAGTGTGCCGCTCTTACCATGCCTTTAATTTAGAGTAAGTGATTATACATGTTTGACTGTCAAATCACTGCATGCAGCTTTTGTGGCTGGGGGCTTGTTCTATCAAAGAATTCTGCTGAACCTCTTCCAAACCAGAACTCCCATGTGCATAATTATATTGTATTTTCATTACATAAACTTTATTTTTAAGACCGAAAACATACGGAATGATTATGGGAATGCGCGTTCTACACGACACCGCCACGCACTTGTGGGAAGAGAGGCTCGTGACACAAACCAAATGCTGCCATCAACACACAGGTACAAGATGCGTCCTTGTGACTCATGAAACTAAGGGTGGGATAAGAGAGATCTGAAAATACGGGCAATTGAACTTCAGATTGAAAGAAAGCCCTTATTTCGCAATAAATAGCACCTGAAACTCTCCGGAAGTAGATCGCAAGGGTTCGTAGCCTGCAGTTGAACGGTACTTGTGTAGCACATTCAGGTGTGCTTCCAAAATATCTTTCAAACTGATCCTTCAAAAAATGGTATTCCTTCATTAACGTATTTGATTGGTGCAAACACATCTCTGTTGGTGACCTATTTTGTCCTGGGGCAGCTTACTTTGGTGTTTTGCCCAAAAATTGTACACTTGGGATTATGTCTTTAGTTTCATTTCATTTAGTTTCATTTCGTTTCACTTCTGGCACAACCCAATGAGGACCTAATTTCAGTTTGAGCAGGTGCCACAGAGACTGACATTTTAAGAGATCTTCAACATAATATTGTCTAAGGCAGGATCCAAAGTTACACCCAACAGCAAGGCCTGGCTGGGAGGGATAAAGTGGGTAAGTTCTGAGTAAGTTGCCATCACCTTCATGTCCAAAGTTTGTATTCATTCATATGGACTGACTTCATATGGGCTGACTGAAATTTTATTTCATTAACAAGGCTGTTAAGCTTTGTCCTCCTGTCATAAACAAGGCACTGAGTCACCACGCAGATTAAACAATCTACCGACTACAAACGAAGCGCGTCCACGTGATTCAGCACTTGGATTTCCACTCTCCTGCACCCTTATCCCACTGCCCTAAATGATAAACTGCCTTTTATTTCGAATACTTTGGGTAGTTTCTTTCTGTCTCCCTCAGTAACTTTTGCTTGACTAACAGTGGTTCTTTAACAAATAAATAAATATATATATATATATTTATGGGCATAGAAACATATGTACACAGGGAGCAAGAGAGAGACACAGAGAGCAAAGCAAAGCACACATCCATCATCAGAGCGATCTCTGAGTCACCCTAAGACAAACTCCAGCTCTTTCAAGGCAATCCTATACAATAGATCAATAAACAACATCTTCGGTCTCTGGCTGGGAATTTACACTCTGGCCCAGTCATTTACAAGCCAAAAAATGGGTCAAAGAAAAACGGTGATAACTTGCCTTATGGTCAGGCAGGGTGTGTGACAAGCACACTCACGTGGGCTCTGATTTTTCTGCCGGGGTGACAGCTCAGAAGTCATTGATGTCACAGTGTTGCGAACCTGAGCAGAAAATCAGAGACAGGTTTTTAAAAAACACCTCTTATAATTATGGATAAATTAAGACATAAAAAACTTTTAAAAGGGCAACAAATGCAGAAAAATACCAGAGCTGAATTAACACAGGGCTTCTTAACCACCAGAAGAGTCACCTGAAGAGAGTTTTGCAGCTCAGTGTGGCAAACTCCTGCACAGCATTCTCAGAGTCCCCAGCCTGAGCCACTTTGAGCTCAACTGCTCTTGGGCAGAGAGAGGTGGGAAGCTGGTGAATCACTGCCGAGCAGTAACGTGTATTTTCATAATCCTCACTCTAAGGAATGCCCATTCAGCATCCCAGCTATTGACCATTTGATAAGGGTGCAGATGGAATGTGGTTTCCACATTTGGAAGCACACTGCATCTGTTCCTGAAGTGTGTTTATGTTTGAGGGACTTTGCATGCAGGCTGTCTCCTCAGTGGCATGCTAAACTCCGCTCTCCGAAGACAAGAGCGCAAGAGGCAGTGTGGAGGGGGAGGAGAAGCATCCAAAAGGATGGAAAAGCTGCAAAATGCAGTTCTTTAGGAATGCTGAAAACTGGATTTTCAAGGTTTGAGGAGGTTTTCTCATTTAAAGGAAAAATAACAAACTCCAGCAAACTCACCATAAATGATTAAATGTTGGGGGCTCTGGAGTTGTAAAACAAGACACCGTGTTTTCAGGTACCTCCACAATGAACACAGTTTTGACAGTACATCTCGTGTTCAAACACTGAAATCCCTCACAACGTTTGCAGGTGATTTTTGCACTTTTCAAACCTCTCCTAATTTTACACCATCTCCTTCCTTCTTTCCATACCTCCAATGTGGATGCTGACATGTGCTGTCACTTCAGGTTTGTCTTTCACAGCCTGAGCAATCCTTTTTGGTGTAAGGGAGGGGCTTGCCAGCATTCTCTGGCATGGCACTTAGGCCTGGCTCCCATTGTGTGCATATTTCCACGGAAGGCAATCAGTTCACATCAGGTATTCTGCAGAGCCAGTGCTGTGGTTTCTTATCACTTCCGGAGAGATTAGAGCTAGAAACTTAACCACTGGCTTGAAGACGACACATAACTATCCCTGGATTCGCTCCCAAACTCATGTAAACAGCTTCCCCGCTCCCAAAATAACTCTCAAACCACCTTTCCCCCCTCCTCGCACTTCTGTAATCCCTCCGCACTTCCTGATGCTGGCAGGGACATTTCAGAAATAGCCATTACAATGCTGTTTCCACTCGGAGAGAGGAAACGCTGGGTGGGAGGAGTTACGAAAGGAACAGAGGAAGCGGAGCTGTTTTCGTGCCATGCCAGGCTGCACTTTTGCAGCAAATAGGTGGAGACGCACCTGGGGGTCCCGAGGCAGCGCGGGGCCGGCAGGGAACGTGCCCGGGCCGGAGTGCGTGTGGCTCCCCGCATCACTCAGCACAGCTGACGCTGACAGGCAGCTCCAAACTGTTGAACAAACTGAATGAATCAAGGTCAGGCCGGAGTCAGCCCCCAGCGTCCCTCCCTCCCTCCCCCCTTCCACGGCTCACTGAGACATGAAAGGTGCTGGACGGCTCCTCCAGCCCAGCCGGGGCTGCTCCGTCACATGTTCTGTCAGCAATCCAAGCTGTTAGTCCTGAGCTTTTCCACCAAGCCAATCGCGATATTTTCTGGCTCTGGCCCGGCGGAGCGCTTGGCCGCGGCTATGGGAATGCGATGTCAAAGCGGCCCGTCCATGGGTTGGGATTGCTTTCATGCGTCTCCACCTGCTGGCTGGCATTTCGCTAATTGCAGCCGCCCGCGGAGATGACAGCGGATCCTGGGAAGGAACGAGCTGACGTGGGAAATGTCACTCAGGCTCACAAGAGGATGAGCAGACAAGCGCGGCAGGAGAGGTCATTTTCTAATTTGATAACGAGCAGCATCCTGCTGCATCGCAGGTGACAGGTAGAAGGCCACTGAGATTTTTCACACACCGAGCTTTTGAACTCCTGGAGCCTCACTTGAGAAGATAAGCAGTAAGAAAGATTTTTTTGGGGGGGGAAAGGAATTCATAAAGTGTGGAACCGTCAGCGTTTTATTTCCCTACCAAAACCCAAAACCAGATGCTGAGAATGTTAACGTGCTTTCGTTGACACAGTGAAGGAGGGAAATTGTTTATTAATATCTGGAAGCATGAGCATTCTGGGGCCCACAGCTTAGTTGCTGTGTGGTTAGGAAAGCAGTTACTTAGCAAATGCAGGCAGGCAGCTGTTTCAAATGGAAAGGAATAGAAATGATTAATGACTTCTATGCTTTAAAGAAATGAACCCACAGGATTTCTTTCTTCTACTGTGCTGTCCCACTTGGCCATTTCTGTCATGTGCCCTGGGACTTTCTTTGGAAGTTTTCAATGGTCTGTCGCGAGCTACTCTTTAGAAACTTACTGGACCAGATCTGGAGCCAGACAGATGCCAGCTGTGGATGTGACCCATTTGTACATACATTTACAGACTCTGAGCACAGACTATCAACACTTGATATTCCATGAACTTTGTCCTGCAGCAGCAATAGTGTATCAGACACCGCAGTGATGAGCACAGTATTGACTCCTGTTTAGAGCAGGATCAGTGTCACCTTTTCCCTCTCGCAGTTGCATTTTATCTGGGCTATCTTGTACAATGGAGCAGGCGAGGGGCGCTCTCAGGAACCCAGACAGCGCAAGGAATGAGCCTTTCCTTCGTTAGTCATGTCAGATATCACTATGGATTATTGGGATTTCTACCATCTCCTGCACTTCAGCAGTGGCTTGTTTTTATCCTCTCCAAACCACTCACTCTGTCATCTGTCTCACTCTGGTTCTTGGGTCTTCTTGGCGTGGCATCACAAGGCGGAAAAGGCTAAAAAGGGGATGGGGAAGAGAAAGAGGAATATGGAGAAAAGAAAAAGGAAGGCTCTAGAAAACAGATAATATTTTCACTGAACTGTTCACAGTGAGTCATCCAGCCAATTTTATTGTATTACTTACAAGAGAGTAAGTTCTCCCCTGACTTGACTTCATGGAATTATTCTGAATTCAGTTCTGTTCGAAAGGGTGCACGCCTTGGCCCACTAAAGGCTCTCTTGCCCTATTTTTGATTGATTACGTGTTCAGAAACGTGAATGTTTGCTCTTCCAAGGTGCTACCCCCTTTCAAAAGGGATACGACTAAGCACTGAGAACAGGAGCGATGCTGCAGAAAGTGGTGAAGGTGCCCATTGCACATCTGTATGATTAAACACATCCAAGCACGTTTATTACACACCTGTACAGGCAGCACTCCTGGCAGGTCAGCGTACTCAGCTCCTGTTAGCACCAGAGATATGACTAAATCAGGTGGCTCTGTGAACTCAAACCCATCCAGTAGTTTAGAAGGTGTGTGAGTTTGCTGCATCCTGAACGTGTCCAGTAAGTTGTCTAAGCACAGGCAGGCGGCTGAAGGGAGTCCTCACAGATTACTCTGAGACCCAGCAGGACTGGAAGATGGTATTTCCTTGTCTACGAGGATGTCGCTCTCAAGTCATCATTCCAGCACAGGAAGTTATCTGCAACCTGGAGCAACAGCGTGCACTCGGGCACAACTAGCCTGCTGCCTGATGGTATTTAAGAATTAGCCACACAAGGCTTTCTTACAAAGCTGCCAGAAAGGCTCAACTGATTATTTTAACTAAGCCCGTTTGAAACACCTGAATAAACTGATGCAACACAAATGCAACTTTTGCACGTTTGAACTGCAGGCTTCCTTCACATCATTTATTTTCGGCTTGGGAATAAAGACCAGCTCAAATGAATGGTGTTCCTATGTCTCTCTGGAGATGTCTGTCAGGTGCCCAGGTGAATTAGCACTGAAGCCATTCAGAGCTCACAGCAGAAGGATGAGCTTTACACACGTGGGTACCTGAAGTCACACCAGGAGGTGTAAGTTCAGCTCCATGTTTCAGTCCACTTTGCTGAAAGCAGAAGTTGCTCCAACAGCCTGAATCTTCTTTCACAGGCTATTTTTGAAACTGATATAACTCAGGCAGGAAGTGTGAGTGTGTGTGTATCTGTGCTGCTGAGCACCACATGAGGGCCAGATCTGTTTTCTTAAGTCGATTCTTGCTCCTGGTTTTGTTTCGCTGTTGGTTTCTTGTTGCTGGTTTTGGGTTGGTTTTTTGTTTGTTTTTTTTTAACTGCAAAATACTTCCTGAAAACTTACCCCTGGTAATCCTAGAGGGTTTAATAACAAGTACTGAGGTCTTATTCCTACCTGGATCATCTAGCTGATGTGCATATGGATAAATTTCTCTCTCATTTTCCTGGCCCCTTTTATCTTTCAGTATTTAGTCTGTGCTCTCAGTTGACATTGCCTCAGTTACCACAATATTTCACTGCCATATTAAAAATTCTTTTAAAATAGTGCTCGGTTGAAGGTCCCTCCATAGTAAAGCATTTCTACCGTCCGTGAAAAAGCCTATTCCGAAAAAGGCTGTGAATTTCATTATTATTGTTATTACTATTTTATGTTTTTCCCCGAAGCGTGTTGATGCTGAGCAGAATGTCAGGCAGGTGAAAGAGTCACGTGCATCATTTGCAAACAGATCCTGCACCAGTGGATGTCCTCAGGCCTCAGAGTTGCTCTACCAGCGAGGAAACGCTGATTTTTGAACATTTCACCAGGAATGCTCTAATCAGTGCTTCTGTTTTGGTGCAGAAACGATTGCCTGCAAATTCTCCGCCAGCCTCTTGAGTATAAAAAGGTGGATGGTTTGCTCTTGGCGTTGAAGATGGGTGGCTGGGAGGTGACTGCCCCCAGTGAAACCCCACAGGGGGCTTGGGTGGTGCCAGGCCTCTCCCAGGCTGGTGGCACCTCGTCCTGGCACAGGCCTTTGTCCCTCTTCTTTCTCTCCTGCAAGCTGAGGCTTGTGAGCACCAGGGGAGAAGCGAGCTTTAGCCTAGCAGCTCGAATACCGAAGTAACTTACTTCCCTGGCTGGAACAAGGAGGAACTGTGGAAGGAATTGCAGCTCTCTGAGTCATACTTCCTCCTTGGAGTTTCTCTTGGAGTGGTGCAGCTCTGCACCATGCCTTAGGCTGACACTAGAATCAAGCTTGTCCATCACAAAGTGATAGACAGAGAAAAGGGAAGACGGTGAGGCGCTGGATTATCGTACCCTCAAATCTCCCAACTGCAGCTCTAAATATAGCCAAACATGTAAAAATCTGTTTCTGGAAATGGTACAACTATTCAGCTCCCAACCCTTCAAACAACATATATGAAAAATTAAAAAAAAAAAAAAAAGAAGCCACCCCAAAACCAAAACGCAAACCCCAAAAAGCCCCAACCAGTTCTCTCCCAACCAAGATCCTGTGTGTGGAACCATGTTAAGCACATTCTGATCTCCAGCCAGCAAGGGAAAAATTCCCAAATGCCACACCTATCCAGGGTGTGACTAGAGACTATCAACTAGTTTATATTTGCACTTTGATATACAGCACATGCTTAACATCCTATGGTGTATCTTTGGAAAAAAAATAGCAACAAGTTTCAACACAGAAATTGTGTTAGATTAGGAGGCCAGAATAAATAAGGGCCAATGAGTTGTAGAATGACTTGAGGTAGCGTATAAGATCTCATCTTAAAAAATAACACGAGGGCAGCACATTGCAGATGAAACACATAATGAAAAAAACATTCCAAACCCCTCATTTGAGAAAAGATTACAAATAAAATAGGCTCAGGCATGCCAAGTGTAAAATCTTTGATATGGAAATGCAGTAATGGTTAAATGAAATGGGCTGAAAATCTATTTATCAACAGTGTGTAATGCCTACTTGGATCGTCCCATGAGAAAAGCAAATAAGGAGTAGTTAAGAGAATATACAGACACTGTTAAAAAGTTTACATACCTCCTGCTTTCAAATCTCACGACACAGCCCTTCACCTGGACTGGAGATTTTGAGAAGTTTCAAAGGTGGTATGAAAACACACCTCAAAGGATTCAGGAAATAAGCCCCAAGACCCAGAGTTTTGGGAGTCACCCTCTGCGTTCAGTGTATTTAAAAGGACCTGGTCTCTCGAGAGCGAAAAGGAGCCCTCTGGCATCAGGCCTCCCCCCCCGTGAGCATCATTCCCAAAAGCCTCAGCCCGGGCTGGGGGGGCTCCACGAGGTTCTTGCTGATGGAAACGCCGCTGTGCGAAAGACCAGCAGCCCGTGCTCCGAGCGACGCCGCCCAGCCCCGACGGGCTCCGAGCATCCCACCCAACACGGAACCCGTCCCCTTGCTGCTGCCTCGGGATCCTGTCCCTTTGTGTCCACACTGGCCCTCTGTTCCATTATTGCCAATGGGCATGTAAGTCATTACTGCGCCCGACATGTGAATCACAAATGCGAGTGCTATGGAAATTAAACTCCCTGACCTGCTCGCATTTTTCTCTTTGATGTCAGCCTGAATAGGCATTTTTGACTGGAACGTAGTTTTAATTTTGAGAGCTGGCAAGGCAACCACAACCTTTTCTGCAAGGAAGAATTCTTTGTTGTTCTTCCCAAGCTGCTTTCCTAAAGGAAGAGTGTCTCAGCGAGCAGCACTGCAGAAGGCCCGGATCGTGTTTGCACCGCGTTCAAACACAGGAAACAGAAAACAGCTCCCGTGTT
This sequence comes from Machaerirhynchus nigripectus, assembly GCA_013397975.1. NCBI lineage: Eukaryota > Metazoa > Chordata > Aves > Passeriformes > Dicruridae > Machaerirhynchus > Machaerirhynchus nigripectus. The sequence continues at coordinate 401,336 of VZRQ01007228.1, forward strand.
CCTGCTCACAGCAGCAACTGCACAGCCCTAAACTGCACCAGCCTGAGCAAGTTGCATAATTTCCATTCATATGACACGGAGCCGAAAATGGAAAATATCTCTCGTTCGTGGCTGAGGGCTCCTCCTCGCAGCGCCACCCTGGGTTTAGGGTTATCGTGGCCATGTGCAACCCGTGGGGCGGCTGCGTGCTCCAGGTCTGAGCACCAGATCACTGGGATCGGCAGAGGGGTTGGGACCTGAAGGAATTTGCAAGGGGTCCAGGACCAGTATTAGATTTCCCTTTGAAGTCAGGAGATGTTTTGCTGAAACACTGCAGTGGCACCTCTTTCGAAACTGCAGTTTCCCACCTCGCTCTTGCTGACCTGTTTGAAATAATAAAACCAGGAGGTTTTCCGAGATGGATGTCACTGGGGCCAGGGATCAGAACCTCACTTGGGTCTCTAAAGGCTTTTCCATGGTTGGAAACCTCGTTCTTGCATCCATCAAACACAGAGGACTATTTTTTTCTTCACTCTCTCGGCCAGGAGGCATCAAAAAGGGAGATGTCTGGGCCATCTCTGTCTTCAATTCACAATACGGTTCTTACAGCTGCAGGATTTCAGGTAAATAAATATTCCAGAACTAGGAGATAAGTATGCATTCAAATTATATATCCATGCTACCCAAAGGAAAATTTTGTTTCAGACATGTGGCTATCTGGGAAAAAAATTACTGTTCGATGCACTGTTGTGTAATTTGTCAATTGGACCTTTCCTAGAACTTTCAGTCTGGCAAAGAGGCAGAAAATAATTTCATGGCCAGGAAGATGGCACAGACAATGACTTGCTGGAGCTCCAGATGGACTCAACGATTCACATAAAGTCATATTTTATAGCTAAACTGCTGCAAACAGAAACCTTCATTACAGAAACACTACAAATACCTCCGTAGTTAAGACTGCAAGAAGAACAGACTCTTTATTTCGAGCCAATTTTTCAAACCTCCTCAAACCCAAACGATAATTGATTGACTGCAAAATGAATCTATCAAGGTCTGGAACACAAATCTGTCCTTAAAGACATAGGAACGGTACTTTTGAAACCTCGGATTTTCAGCTTTCTTTTCAGGTTTGTTCTCTGCAGAAAAAGGGGGAAAGAAACTCTGAGAACCATGCTCTGCCTGTCTGGAGGAGAAGATAAAATTCTAGATGCATTTAAAGCCACCACGGTTTTATCACGGACTTTGACAGAACCAAGGTTGAGAGACAGTGGAGGGAGAAAGGCCAAAGCAAATATCCTGGGTTTAGGTCTGTAACATCTGAAGATGCCACTACAAGATTTACAAGACACATTTGCTCCCCTTGCAGTGAAATTTGCAAAGTCCTCTCTGCTCAGATGATTTCCAAATGTACACAAAGGAGGCAAAGCTTGACTCCCAGGTTTAAGGAAGAAGTGTAGGAGCTCTTGAACTGAGTGAAAGCAGTCAGCAGAAATGTGGGTGCTCATGGATTTGTGCATTTGAAGCCTCGAATTTTTGCTGGAGAAACATAACCGGTTAATATGGAGCAGAGGTGAGGTGGACAGGGCACAGGCTCATCAAAGACCTCAGAAAACAAAAGCTCCTGCTCGTATATACCATGCTGTGCTTGAAAGGAGCAGTAATGTAATGTAAAGAAACAAGAGTCCAGGGCTGTCTTGTGCCTGAGAAGCCTCCTGGTTAAGAAGAAAAGGGAGTTTGTGCTAGAGAAAGGGCAGGCAGACCCGTGAAGTGGATACTGATGTTCCCCATTTGCTTCTCATTCCTGCCAAATAATTCTTATACAGCGTTGGGCAAGACAATTCAATTTCTCTGGGCCGGTTTCTCTGACGTGGAGGCAATAAAGAATGATTTCTGTCCCCAGTCCTTTGTTCCTTTTGTCTATATGAGCAGCAGGCTGTTCAGGATCAGGGTTGTGTCTTACTGGATGTATTTTCCGTGCTTGGTATAGATGTCTCTCAGTCTCAGCTGTGGCCTCCAGGCACCATGGTACTACAAAATTAATTACATGAGCTTGTGTATTTATTTAGTTAATTGTAACAACTTCAATCAGGATATTGGATCTAATTTTAGCTCAGTGTAAGTCAGTTCATATTCATTGATTGGCCTGTTCTCTCCAAGCCTATTGCTTGTGACAATATTGGTTCACAAGCAGGATGTCAACACGCACATGGACATTTCTATTGTTTGGGGCTTTTTTTTTTTCCCCCTGTGAAATGAGCAGGTGAGGGCGCCTTACTGCCTGAAAGTTAACTGACTTAGGACACATTTCAAATACACCTGATGCTAAATCAATTCGTGAAGATGCAGGAGGGTTTGAAACAACGAAACCACTTCAGGAAGAATGCCTGAATTGCTGAGAGGTATGCCGGACGGACGCGTGCTGAATCACCTCCACAGAGGCATCCTCCCGTGCCTTACCTCACTGTCGCAATGTCTGCCTCACTGGCACAGAAACACGCTTTATTATCCTGGAGAAAACCGGGTCAAAGTGCGAAGCAACCGTTCGGCACCCAGTGAAGCCAGGCAGAATTATTTCCTTGATGACAAGCCGCACAAGGATTTTTGAAGACCTTTCCTGTGGCTGCCGAGCACCTCCTCTCAGTTCCTGAGCATCGTCAGACTCAGCTGTGGTTCTGTGTCTTAAGACATGCTTAGCACCTGGCAGTTTCCACTCCCGACATGTATCGATCTTTTCTGATTAGTTCGGAAGGATCCCTGAAACATTTAATTAGAGAGTGCTTAATTTTAGCATTGTTTTCCAGAATGCTGCTTGTTAAGCTGAAAGAACATAGAAGCTCATCGTCTTTGAGAGCAAATTATCACCATGATTAACAGTAGATTTATCACACGCTTGGTTCCTCACAGCATTCCAATTTGATGTTGCATCAGACTTACTTCTTTTTTTGCGGGGGGAGAAAAAAAATCCAATAGATTTTCCTCTCCAACAGTGTTCAGCAACCTACAAGTTCCACGGAGACATCAGAAGTCTTTCATGCAGGTTTTCAGAGTAAACGAAACCTTTTTTTTTTTCGGTGTGGTTGCCTTTGTAATAACAGTCTTCTTATTTGTTGGATACTTATGTAACGTAAGATGAAAAGGCATTTTATAGCCTTCTGGCAAGAGGACTTGAAATTAACAGCATACCTGTGGCTGCCCTAAGCCAGGGAGGGAGTCATTTTCAGGCCATGGGAAAACTGCAGGTTTGCATCCTTCCCTTCTTCTGCCTCACCGGCGTTCGGCATCTCCATGGACTCGGATCTCCATGAAAGCACCACCGGGCACGCACAGAAGGAGAAATGAAGTGATCGGTTCGGCTGAAGGAGCGGGAGGCCGAGGTGGTAGGAGACAAAGTGCCACCCGTGAGCTGCTGGCCCGAAGAATGCGGTGGTTTGACTTCTCCTTTGGGTCTGTGCTTTGACGCCCGGCCGGGCTCTCCCATGGCGCGCACTCCTTTGGCTCTCTGTGCCAGAGATAAGTCTCTGTTACCTCTGGCAGCCGAGCCAGGCAGAGGCGGCACATCCAGAGGGAGGAATCCTCAGCATCCCGGTGGCTTTATGGCCCATATCCTGTGGGCAGGCAGACTCCCCCTGAATCCCAAGGGTGTTTTACAAAACAATCGATGGCCCTCCGCACTGGCTCCCTCTCGATGTGCGAAAAGGAAAACCACAAAAAGATAATGATCTGGGGTTTGATCTCGCCCGCACCGGGCTGACAGTAGGGTAATCCCATTGACTCCAGCTGATTTATTCCAAATGACTTTCACAGGCTTTGGGCTGGGCCTTTAAACAAATGTAAACTTGATCAGAACCAAGCCCAATCACATTCATGCCCGTTCTTGCTTTGGGTATTTGTCTTCCATAGCACGTTTTCACCTGGAACCCGAATGACCTCAGCGCAAAGCTGTCTTATTTAACATTTAAGTTGACAACTATTTTCAAACAAGGTAATTACTTCTCATTATAAACGCGGAGTGCTTTTAATCCTCAAAGCAGCGGTGCTGGGAGATAACAGTTTCCTGCGCAACCCCCCATTGATTACCAACAAATAGATCCGTCAGTGCTGCGGATCCCAAAGTCGTGCAGGGCACGGAGACGTGCCTGAGCTCGCTGGGTGGAGCAGACCGTGGCCAGCAAAGCCACCCAGGCTCCTGGAGAAATCCTTGGGATACTGGCCTGCCCCGAGCTCTGGTGATGCTGCCATCGATACCTGTGCTGGCTGCTTGGGAGGCCCTCACCCCGGGGCAGATAAAGACAGGCTTCAGCAGGGTGGCTGAAGCTGACCTTCGGCTACATCCCAGGGCTTCCAGCGCTGCCGGGGTCAGCAGAGCGAGAAGGAATTTTCTCTTCCCGCCCAAGACTCCGGAGGTGAGGGATGCTGCAGCCAGCAGGGCGCGGTCAGCACCAGGAGGAGGCTGCGTCAGCCCCTCAGCCCTGCTCCCACAAAAGCCCCGTGAGATCCGTAAGGACCCCAGGAGGCCGAGCCCCTGGTATTCCCGGCTCAGGGAATACCAGCAGCTGCTGGGCGCACTGCATCTCCTGGGGACCAGCCTCGGTGCTCGGGCTTGGGCTGCTGGAGCTCCTCTCAGCAGCAGCCACTGCCCACGGTACCCGGGATGGCAGCGCCATGAGATCAGAAAGTGACTCACTGCTGAGCGAGCCCTGTCAGGCAAGACAAATACAATTTGGTTGTTAGCTAATCTATTTTTGTTTGTGTTCCCAATGCATCCAAGGCACTGATTACATTGCAGCCTACCATGCTGGCAGTGGGTATGGGCTGCCGCAATGCTCTTTGCTCCGTGAGGAGAAGGTTTGTGAATACAATGGCTCTATTTGTCTGTCAATATTACATCACTGCTGACGTACCCTGCGCCAGCTCTCTGGGTGGAATAATATTTTTTGGGTTTCCAGGAGTTCAGTTATGGAAAGGCAGTATTTAAGTTGAACAGCATTTGAGTAACTAGGATTCTCATCTGAGAAACACTTCTGCTATCTGTCACCTTCATCTGCCAGCCCTTCCTTCCTGCATCTCTGAACTTTTGTGGCTTGATAGAGCGCAGCTTTGGACTTTGATCTAAGCAGGCAGGCTTGACAAGGGCTGTTTTAAAGAGGCCTTGTAGGATGCTTCTGCACCTCCACTGCTGAACTTTATCAATGCAAGCAGCTCTCAGGGGTGCTCAGCACCTCCAGAAAGATTTCAGCCTTTGCATTTGGGTTATTTCTGCACATTGTACTTCCTCTCACTTGGTTTTTAGCTTTGTTTAGCCTTCACTTGGACTTCTGGATGGCTATTTATGGAAATTTAAAATTTTCATGATAAAGAAATCGGTCTGCAATTAGAAGGAGAAGAAACCACTGATCTTAACAACAGAGAGGGAAACTTCCTAGCTTGAATTGTTGGCCAATCCATTACCAAGTGCCAAACTTTGCAAAGCAGTAAATAGGCAAAGGTGCATGGAAAAAGGAGGTGAAAAGCATCACAAAACTAAAATGCTGTCTTTCTGCAGGCGGATTTATTATAAAATAAGTTTGCATACCAGATAAGGCATGTACCCACTGTCACACTTCATGGAAGTCTTTACAGACTCAAGTAAAAGACCTCGCTGCAATCACTTCATGATCAAGTATTTTTCTGAGAATGACAGAGATAACTGATTATTTGTGCAGCCTGAGAAAAAACTGTGGCTTTGCAAAGCTCCGCCGTACCTATAATAGGACTTCAAATAATCAAGATTTCTGCTGCTTTTCCTAAACCTGACTGCAGTATATGTGGAAAGGATCGAAACTAAAACATCAGCAATGAATTTACAGCACTTTGGAACCCGGATGGCTGTGGGTACTTCTCAGGAGAGGCGTGAACACACACCTACTGTCCATCTTTGTGTTTGCCCTCCGCCGTGGTCCTTCAGGCCTTCTGCTGCATTTTTACTGATTGTGGGAAATTCTTGCAGAGCCTGCTGGTTAATCATGATAGGTTAAACAAGCTGTTAAGTGATGTGGGAAGCCATCGCAAAGATACTCAGCTGAGGCTGCAAGGCTACATGCTGTGTATAACCCCCTTCCATCTGATAGCGCTATCGTTGGTGTGGGCTGTGTGGGAGCCTGCAGCTCCTATCAGCCCGGGCTGATGCTTCATGCCGCATTTCTCATGAAGATGATTCTGTCTCCCAGATTTTAAGCCCTAGGCTGGGATGAAAATGAGTGAAGTAACTTGTGTTCTCCCTCTTGAGTACGTAAGGCTGCATTGTGCGGCTTGTCAGGTTCGTTGTGAGACAATAGCTAATTTTTCTCACATATGGCATAAGATGTTATCACCATTATCGTTACTATTGTTGCGTGATATCATTTAAACTAGTCCAAAATTGCATACCTGGGTGTAATTGCATCTCTCTCCTGATCAGCTGAGCCAGACATATGAGATAACTGTGCCATGAATGGAGCCAGGGCCCCGAGCTGGTTGGGCTCCCTCAGCCTTGGAGCAATGGTGGCAGAGAGGGTTTCTAAGCACTCCTCTGTTAGAAGGGCAGGAAAGCAGATGCAGGCTGAGTTGAGAATCTGGTTTTCCTGCTAAGGAGATGTGTTGGAGTAGAAGAGACCTGTGTCTGACTGGTGTTTCCAGGAGCTCCACTGGAGTGAGGACTGGAAGCTGACACAGCCCCACAATGGTCACTGCCAGCGACAAAAGGCTGAACTCAGAGTGGGGTGACACACCTGTGGCCTGATCCCTGCCCTCTTCCAGCTCCTGCCTGCGCTTTCTGGTGGGCGAATTTTAGCAGTGACTTTTCCTGAGGGTGACTTGGTGACTTGTGAGAGGGTGGATGGCTCAGGGGCTGCCTGCTGGGCAGCAGTGAAACCAGCATCTTGCTTGGCAGGTCTCCTCCTTATCTTCAGGCTGATACCATCAGAGGTCTCAGTCTGTCCTGGTTTGGGACTGACTGTCTCTCTAGGCAGTGAACGCCTTGTGAAGGTGGGTGAAGTTTGGATTTCCAGGTGGGTTGAGGCACTGTGATGGCACCCAGTCCTGAGGGGGTTTGGTCCCGTTCCACCACCCTGTCCCCTGGCCGCTCCTAACTGAGCCCAGCCACCAAATCCTCCTCAGGCCCAAAGGAGCTGAGGCCTCCTGCACTTGTGTGAGGGAGCCCTCCCGAAGCACAGCGCCCCGGCCTTTCCTTCGGTTGTTGATATTTCAAACAACACTTTATTGCTGCTACATTTCTGCTGGCAGGGTGATAAGAACCACCAGCCAAAAAACATTTGCCTACCACAAAGGGTAGGCCGGGACCAAGGGAAGCTGCGCACGTGGCACTTGAGTTTTCACTTCTCAGAGCAGGAGCTCAAGAGTCCTGCTGGGGTTTCTGTCAAGACCATTTCTCCTTGGGCTGAAGGCACTGTGGGGATGGGGGAGATCTTGGAGGAGCACAGTGCTTCACTACCACAGCTATGGCAAGGGCATGATTCAGTGGAAAGCATCAGCAATGCCTGGAAAGAAAGCAAAGGGGTTAAAATGGCTTGTTGTCCAAAAGAATCCCAGACCTCAGGGAGCAGAATCTTTCAGCCCAGGCATCATCAACACCCCTTATTTCTGCAGGGAAGTCATGCTGAGATTTGAAATGTTTTGTCCTCCCAGGTACTATGCTCAGAACTAAAATGCTCCCTTTGTCATTCCGTCTCTTGATCTTCCCAGGACCTTTCTCACCAGAGGTGGAACTGGCTCCCCCGTGGCTTGGGACGAAACTATCCTAATCCATGTGGTCTGTGCTGGGGAGCTGCCACGCTCGGCCCTCATTCTCCTGCAGTCAGTGGTGACATTTTTGAGGTGGTGAGTTTGTGAGGTGCAGCGGGACCCTGCGTGAGGAAGTTCACCATGAACTGCTGGGATCAGCTGCCTGTGCCGTAGATCCGTGCTCAGAACCAGCAGTTTTCTGTGGAAGAAAATCCCAAGGTTTGGAGCCAACACATTTTTTCACCTACATTTTTGCTTTGCACTGAGGTGGTTCCAACTGTGGAAGCATCAGCAGGGAGTAGTATGACTTAAATTCCTGGGAGGCCTTACAGGAAGGGGAAATCACTGCAAGACTTCTTGTAACAGTTGGACTTGATGATCCTTTCCAGCCTAAATGATCCTATGGTTCCATAAAATCACACCAGCGGAGCCCCAATCAGGAGATAGCAGAGGAAAAGCACACCAAAGTCCCCACTCTTCGGCACTTAACAAGCTTAATTAAAGGGTAATGTAATCAAGCCGGTGATTAATCATAAACTTTTTATCGATGGAAAATAAAAGATTTTCCCCGCCAGAGATTCCAGCTCACAGTTTGCTATCACTGTAACTTCATCAAGTCCATGCACTCGATCGTTCCCCACCTGCCCAACGTGAGTCAGAAGCAGCTCCATGGGATTACACCAGGGTGAAACCAGCCCAAGGAGATAATGGCGAGGCAATAGGATCCCTCCCTTAAAACTCCGATACCTACGGAGAGCCAAACAAATGGATCCGAATCCATATCCCTACCGGGTGATAAGGAATTTTTATGGCACAAGCAGTGCATTGCTTTGTAGATAAAGTGCGTGTTCCTTCAGGACACCGAATTCATAATCCCCGAGGCAAGGGAGTGCATTATCCTTGTTCCCAACAGCACAGAGAGCGGCATGAAAGACACCGGGAACCTCATCCTGCTGAATAATGCTGTTACTATAATAGGAGGGGAAACTGAGGGGGGATACTTTGCTACAGCCAGCGAGGACAAAATGGCCAGGAGTTTACATATTCAGCTTCCCATGAAAGGAAAATAACAGCCTGCCCAATCCCTTCCTATAGTTCTGCCCGTGCCACTGCAGCAACCCCACTGCCAAGCTCAGGCAGCCCATATAGGAACATAAACACAGCCAGGAATCAGACTTGGCAGCAAACGAAGCCCGGGGTGGGAAATACCTCTCACTTAAAGTATCTGCTGCTGTAAGAGGGTCTCTTTGTGGCAAACTCCCACGCTGTAGCCTTAAAGCTTAATGGCCTGTGAAAGTTATTATGCAACGTTTGTAGCATTCAGTTCCGTTCTGACGGGACTCTATGATCTGCATTACAGGAGAGCACTGCTAAGCTAATCACAGCCACAACGAATCTCTGTTAACAGAATAGCTTCCAACGTTCTGGCTTTTCAGGAATACAGAAGGACGAAACTGTCACTGATGTTATTTTCCTCCTGCTTCCCCAAGTCCATCTGTTAGAGCTGCTAAAGATCAAGGGCCATCATTTCTTTTCTTCTACAGACTGAACGGTGGAAAAGACACTTGGCTTCTCAAGGCCTAATTCTGCACTTCTTTATTCCCAGGCACAGGCTGTTCAGGCACTATCAATTTGCCTTTTTCTTTTTAAGGCAGGCCTGGTTCTGAAATACAATTCCTTATTTCTGCTACTGATGACAGCTTAAATGATTAAAAGGAATTTTGAAGTCCTTTGTAGGTTTCTCGTTTTCATAGTATTGTTATTTTCCTTTCTGCATTTCATTCTGTTCTGGTAGCAGAAGGAGCCTTACTGGAGTCACTTTTTCCTTCTGTTCATTAAAACTAATTCTATTCTGTTTGCCTGTGATGAGCAGTTAAAAGAAAAGGAAATAAAAATACAGGTACTAAATAGTCTGAAAGACTCACCAACTGCATGTACTTACAGAAAAACTGAATTTGCATCCTAAAATCGTCAAGAAGGGCCCTTTAAGCTTGAAACAGGAGCAGATTCTTTTAAACTTTCCCAGAGAATAGCAGTGACCTTGCAGATCAGATAACCCATGGTCTCCAAGAGTTCAAATATGTCATCAAGACTTTATTTTACTGCTCGATGTTCCTTGGCCTAGTTGCTTCAACCAGGCTAATTGCACCACTCCCCCTGCCTCAAAAAAACCCCCCCACAACAGGGCTACACAACCAGAACCAACATCAGCAGAGCAGAGCTGGGCACACGGCAGGAGCAAGGATAAATGAGACACTGTGTGGAAGGCTGGAGTTCTGCTGAGTGACTCTAATCTGATGGGTACAACATATTAAAGCCAATGGAAACATCTGATTAAAAACCTACTAGATCTTTGCCCAGGGTCTTATCAAAAAGCCCTCACAGGCAGCCAGCCAAGTGCTGAGCAGCAGCACAAATGGTCCATGATGGAAATCCACAGGCCCCAGTCTTCCTGCTTCCACGGAAAACTTGCCTGAGGGATACCTGGGCTCCTCAGACCTCTGCTGCCTTTCAGTGTCTGCAGTGAGAGACAGATCTGCTATCACCACCGTGAAAAACAAAGACAGCTCTGCAAGCATCACCTGCCCCAGCCTGTGACTTCCTGGGGTGTGTCCAGGAAGCCTCAAGCTTCCCAAGAGGCCAAGTGCCTTTGTGTCAGGTCAACACCCTTCAATCCCTGTGGCTTTATTCCAGAAAAATACCTGCCAGTCTTTCAGGAGACAGGGCCGAGCATCCCAAAACTCCAGGATCTCCTGCATCCTACTGAGAGGGGTGAGGATCCCCAAACTCCAGTGTTTCCTGCATCCTACTGAGAGGGGT
>VZRQ01007228.1:423793-433841 GCA_013397975.1 Machaerirhynchus nigripectus
CCAGGGGTTGTTTGAAGTTAACACATAATTGAGCTTAATGAATGGGGCTTTGGCATGGCCGAGCAAGGCAGGGAGAGCTCAAAAGGAAGCAGGCCTCTTTTGGCCCAAGTTAAGACCAGTGTTGAGGGAGAACTGCAGCTCTATACAAGCATAACAATGAATAGCAACAAATATTGGAGCTTCAGCATTTCATTATGTTCCTCTGGTTATCAAAACATACCAGGCTCCTTATTATTATTATTATTATTATTATTATTATTATTATTATTGCTATTATTATTGTTGTTGCTTTGGTCCTCTCCGAAGGAGAAAGAAAGATCCCCCTTTGAAACGAGCGCGTTACAATTCTCCCATTCTCCGGCCTTTATAAAATTGGAAGTCTCAAGGTATGTGACCAGTTGGAACCTGTTGCATCTTGCAGCAAGTGATTTATGTTCACAGTTTTGATTTGCCTCAATGAAAAGATTTTCATTCATAGCCCCCAGCTCTCCAGACGGATGGAATTGCTGCTCCATTTAAAAAGGAAAAGGGGTGACTCGCCTTGTTAGGAATTTTTTTTAAAGCGCTGCAGCGCCTATATGCCTGCTTTGTCCTCCCTTCAGGGTGGCTGGCATTCTTCTCTCTCCTCCCCCTCCTCTCTCTCTCCCTCTCTCTCTTTTTAACAACGCTGAAGTTGTTTATTCTTTTTGGATGAAGTCTCAGATAGGCTACTGGGGATGTGTGCTTCAATTGATGGGGCCCCCTACCCCATTGTGGCTGTGTCAGGTCTAATTCATCTCACCGAAGCCCCCTTGTTCCTGAGCGCTCAATAGCGCAAGATGAGGCGATGGAGGCTGACAATGATGCCACACTCTTCACTTGGGGGCATCCAATTACAGGCGAGAGGGGCCCCCTGATTAATATGCTGAAATTAGTGGCCTCTGCCACAAATAATTCCTTGTTGAGTTGCAACAAAAAGGCAGTCCATGCTGCTTGTCTGGAGTGGTTATAGGGACAGACACAAACTGGTCATTTAAACTTCATTATCACTTTTCCACCTTGGAAAGAATGAGGGTGTGACTATGAATTCATGTTCTTGTTTACTGCTCCATTTAAAAGAAGGACGCAAATATTAATCCCAAACGTGATCCTGTCAGGACGGGCTCATTAAAGTGACACATTTTGGTCATGTCCCGTTTGTGGAGCTCGGTAAACAGTGTCAGGAAGGCACTGCCACCCTACCCCTCCGAGCAACCCCATCCTGGTGGGATCCATGCTTGGAATCCCCCGTTCCCGAAGTCCACCTGCAGCTCTGCGTCAGCATTTCAGTTTGGGACTGGCTTTGGGATGGGTACAGTGCCAATGAGCAGTGGGAACTGCTGCTTTTTGTTGTTTTTTGGGAATGACAGCAGCTTGCTAGGAGGCGGGTGTGTTTATGTCTGCCCGGAAACAGGCAGGTTAGGAAGGGGGGAGGGGGAACACCAAATTTATTTTGATCTGTTTATTTTAACGTAAATGAGATGGCTTTAGCATTGAGCTTGCGCTTGTCACTGGCAGTGCATCCTAAAAGCTTGGCCAGAGTTCCATGTGTGCGTTTGATTTCAGAGGTTCGCTGGGCACAACGCCCCTTTGAAGGTGGGTATTGGTGTCAGGGCCACAGTGGAGTGTCAGAGGTGTCTGAATAAGCAGCTTCAGAGCCAGGACTTCCACGGAGTCCTGACGGCTTTGGTTTCACTGGTAAAACATTTACACAAAAGTTATTTTATCATAATAAAGGAGATGCATGATTTAATACTTAAACTGTTCCACTGAGCCCTCTAAGCTGCCCATTCCTTTGATTTCATTCAGGGGTTTGACAGATGGTTTATATTTTTCCAGCCCAGAGGAAGTTGTATTCTGATAAAGGCTGAAGGAATGCATCTCAGGTTCTGGTGTACATTGCAGCGTTTCCCTTCCTCGCTCACAAAATTGGACCTTTACTTGTGCCACTTTGTTCCTGAATCTCCTCCAAGATGTTCACTGGATCAAATGCGTTCCTGTCCAGCAGAAAGAGTCTTACCATTAAAATGTGGACTATTGCTATCAAAAAATAGTAGAAAAACTCAAACCAAACCAAACAAACCCAAAGGGAAAGCATGCTAAATGGCAGAGATAGCCCCTTAAGGGATCCTGGGAGTGGCTTTGTGGAGAGACCTACAGCAATGCAGTCTGGAAGGGGGCCCAGCCTCTTGTCAGCATGGTGTCACATCAGAATGTAACTGATTGTCCGCCAATTCTTGGGACCCCCGTCACTTAGTTATGCCACATTTACATTAAATCCCTGTTGCCAGGATGGATGGCAGCCACTGACAAGAGACTAGGTTGAGACAAAGCATTTTTAAGATGAAACCTTAATTTAAATATGGATTATCTGCCTCCTGACAGGGTTAAGCAGTCTTTCTCTTTTCTTTCTTTTTGTTGATGTTGTTGTTCATGAAAGCAATATTCCTTTGAGTGTCAGAGCAAAGGTTTCTGCTCTAAAGGGCCCCAGGACTCGTTGTTAAGAGTGCACCTTGGATCTGACCGTGCAGGACACTGCAGGATGTGAACAGGTTTTCTCAGATGTGCAGTGCCATTGACCCCCGTGGCATTATTCACGGGAGGAAAGTATTTTAACACGGGAAGAATGGGGGCCCTGCTTGTGATAAAAGTACCTCGAAGTGATGAATGGCCTCCCAGCTCAGTGCTAGCAAGGGCCACTCTCTGCAGAGCAGTTGCTCATGTGGATAAGTGTTTGCAGGTTTGGACCTGTAACAGTTTTAGAGCAGGAGGCACCTTTCTGCTCACAGTTTTCCCTGCCTTTTCGGATGCAACAGTTGGCAGCTGAAAGCCATGCTGGTAGAAAGAGTGTATGTGTATGGACAGGCTTCTCCTAAAGCAATCATTTTCAGTCTTTTTTTTTTTNTTTTCTCTCCTTTCTTCATACAGATATTAAATTTATTTCAAACCCACCCTCCATGATCGCAGCTGGCAGCGTGGTAGCAGCTGTGCAAGGCCTGCATCTGGGGAACACTAACACTTTCCTCTCCTATCAATGCCTCACACATTTCCTATCACAAGTTATCAAATGTGATCCGGTAAGTGACTCTTCCTCTCGGTTGATCTCCTGCGTTAAGGGTTTTTAAGAATGAATGCCTGCTTGCTGCACGGGAGCTAATCTGACAGTAAATCTTGGGAAAGGTCAAGCCCCAGAGTGGGGGTTCTCAATGTGCTCTCTTGTGCCCAGCCTGCTTGTCTGGCTGTCGTGATGCCCGCTGGTGATCTGTGGTGACGCTGCTGCAGTTCCCGGATGGGAATGGCACCTCCAGCTCTGGTGTTTGGGAGAGAAGGAAGCCCCGCACCGACTTAGGAGGTGGCAGAGGCTGTGTTTGGCTGGGGGCAATTAAACCAGGAGCCTCTGTAAAACAAAACTGGGGGAGTAAGACCAGGAAACAGTTGCTGAGACCTTGTGGTGTCTCTGACCTTATCTGTGGCCATTCTTGAGGCCTTCTATTGTGCCAAGTGGTGTGAAAAAGCCCTTCTTAGAAGAGTTCTAATGATCTAATTTGGTTTATTAACGTGCTGGACCTGCACAGTAGCTGGTATTGAATTCCTTTTTGGAACAAACGCTTGTCCCACGACTTTGTGACAAGGTAGATGGTCCTCAGAGGACTCTTCATTTTGCCCTGCAGCTTCCAGGAGATGCACATCAGTAACTAGTGAGCAATAAACCTTTCATGAGTGAATGGGCCAGGAAGGGAGCCTACAAGGAAGACCTAAAGTCAATGATCCATGTCATAATGGTGTGTGAAGTTGGGGCAGAGTTGAGCTTTGTTTTGTAACAATGTGGAAGACCAATAAATAGATGCTTTAAAAAGGTTCTTGTGAGGTCTCCAAGCGCTGGACAATGAGTCAAATAAAGACAACTCTGTGGTTAGGGGCAGAATCTTGGAGATGCTGTTAAATTATTTTACATGTTAGTAATTTAAATGCATAGAAAACTGTCCCGGTCCAGCCATTGCAAAACCGGGTTTGTGTAGTTGGGCTTTGTTGAGAGGATTGAGCCATTTCTGGAAAGATGAATGCGTTGCAATTCATTCTTCACAAAAGAATATTTTACTTCTGATAGACTGTGTGAAACAATTGCTGGAAAATGCGGTATCTCGGCTTGTTACTTTGATGACCTGAACAGCGAGCATGTTATTTTTGCCACTTCTATCCCTGTAGCTGAAGTGATACAGTTTGGAAGTGTTAAATACTCTTAAGCAGCTGAAATGCTAAGTACTCTTTAAGAAACGCTGAAGCAATGGGCTGCTCAGTCTGATGTGTGATGCTTGCAGTCAGTTTGTGAACAATGCAGGTAACTCCAGTGTGGTGGTTGGCCACTGTCCAGGGCGAGGGGTTCAAAGCAGGTACTGAGGGAAAATAACTTGCTATCTGTTCAGGCAGCATCTCGGTTCAAACAACGTGATTTAACCATTCCTGATGGCGGGCACTGAAGTGGATTCTCTCACACGGTGCAGAACAGCGGCCTGTCCTTACGTGACTTGACTTAGCTGATGACAGAGCTCTTTAAAAAGGAAAACAAAGTTGCTTTAGCAAGAAAGGGGATTTTTGATTGTTTCATTTTAATTGTCCGCAGTCACTGCAAGGCCACAGTCTGTTCGACCTGAGCTTGGCTAACAGCTGGGAAAGGGAGTAACTCCCCCCCAGCTTCCAGTGCTAAATATATTCACGTGTTAGGGGGGAAGTACTGATTTCGTATGGATTGCTGCAGAAACTTAGCACCAGAAAGTTCTGTGTGTGTGCAGGCACATTGTCGTGTTTGGGCTGGAATAAGGGAACAGCAGCTTCCACTGCAGTTGTTCTGAGAGAGGAATCTGCGTGGTTTCACACAGAGCGCGGTTCCCCTGCAGGGAGACTTCCCCAAAATACCTGGCTATGTAATCCATGGTATCAAATGGCATCCCTGCTATCCCGTTTCACTAGGATTTGTACGAAATGCGTTGTGCCCCGGTGACGGTTCCCCTTGTCAGGGAATGTTTTATATTGGATTGTCTTGGAATGTTAAGAGCAGGGCTGGTGTTCCCCCTGATGATCTGTTAGCTGGAGCAGCGGGTCTGTTGGATTTCAGGTTACATAATTACACTTTTTTACCTTTAGTCTCAAAGAAAGCTGAATCTAAAGTAAAATGAATATCACCTGATTGGAATTCCTTTATGGTTCATGTTTATATGTTGGTAGGAGTCCAATTTCCCATTTTGCCTTTGATCAGGGGTAATTAGAAGTCAGATAATCACAATTAGAAGTCTTGGGCTGTCTTCCATCATTCTATTCCTGACCCCATCATCCAAACAGATGGAATTTTACCTGACATTCATTTCCAGGCCAGAAATTTGCTAAACTAGATTAGGTTGGGTCTCCATGCTGTCTGTTAGTGCATTGGAATTCGTCTCCTGCCTGCCCCTTCTCAGAGGCACCTTCAGACATGTGCTTGTTATCCAGAACGGGTCAGGCAGGAACAAAGGATTTCCAAGCAGTTCCTTTTTTGTTGTTGTTTGTTTCGTTTCCTATCTGACCCTGGAGTCTGATCATGTCCACTGTGTCTTAAAGGTATTTGACCACATCAGTTAAGCTAGCAAGTCTTCCTTTTTTTTTCTTTTTTTTTTTCACTGAGGAGCTTAATTAATCCAGGAAGGGTTTATGACCTTGAACAAACTGTGGGCATTGAAAATTTGGGAAGTGAAGCAGAAAAGTTGTTGGGAGAAGTTATCAGAGTAATGCACCAAGTTTTGTATTTGCTTTTCAGTGTTGGGAGGTACTGAGAATGAAAACTGCTTTGGTGAGGTTGTTCACTGTGAATTTTAAGTTTCACAGTCATTTTTTTGCTAGCTACATTTGCATTCCTACAGGCAAGCTATTTATCTAATAGTCATGTGAATAGGACACGGACAAAATTCCTTAAACAGTAAAAAAATATTTTTAATTCAACTGTAGCTTAAAGCAGTCTGTTCATAATAAATTGTAAAGATTGTTTTTAAAAAATATGGTTACAGCATGCTGCACTCTGAGAATTTTAAATGAAAAAAAAAATTCTGTGGGCAAAAAGTACCTTTAAATTACAGTCCTGTGTAATTATTCATAACTGGACTCCAGAGGGAGAAGAATAGGTATTTATAGAAATTCTTTTGAATGGTTTTAGTTTTCGGAGCTCAAACACGCTATATGCAAATGGTCAGGATTAAAAAAAAACCCCACTAAGTTCCCATCAAGAGTCACCAGAAAATCCACCCCCACCCGAAGAAAAACCCCCGAAACAAAGCCCAAGAGAGTTCATTTTGCTCTGGAAAACAAATGTGCTTCCAGTTTGGAACACTGAATGCGCTAAAAGAGAATTATCCTCAGGAGTGGCTTTGTAAAGCCAGGAACACCTAAAGCTGTGCTGGTGCTCTCCTCTTTAACACGCCTGGTTCCGAGGGCGAGGGAGAGCCTTACAGTCAGGATTGATCCGTCATATCTGGAGCAGGGCTGGGTGCAAGGACTTCATAGAGACCTTATTGTGGAGGCCAGAGGTATGCAGGAGCCAAAGGCATGATGACTTTAGGATATGAGGCGTTTCTTTTTGTCATTTAAAACACTGTGTGTCTCTGTCAAGAGGAAATATTACACTAGGGTTTAAACCAGGAAAGGTCATAGGTTATGTGTTTTCAGTGAGCTGTAACTGATGGTCTGATCTGCTTAGAGGTAGGATTAACCTCCCTCTCTCTCAGAAAGGACTCGCAGAGAATTGTTTGCTTGGGTTTCTAATCTTATTTTACCCCAAATGCCATGTGCCCTTATTGGTGGCAGAGGAGATTCTTGTGGTAGGGGAATCAGTGAAAAGCTGGTAGATCACACAAGAAGCCTCTGAATGAAGGCAGAATTGAAACTGGGAAATAAAGAAAACAGCAGGCAGGTCACCCTCTCAGGAAAACAACATTCATTCTCAGTCATGCACATCCTAACACTTTTGACGGCAATTTATCATGGAAGACTGGGTTCACCGCAAGGGCTAACACATGTCATAGGTTAAATCAGAAAAGGCAATGCTGAAAGGAAACTTCAAAGTCCTTAATACACAGAGTTAAAGATGTTGGGGGAAAAAGCTTACGATGTTTGTTACAAAGATGAGGGTAAACAGCATGCTGCATGAGTTGTGGCAGAATGCTGTGGGGTTGTTCGGCCCGTTCAGGGCACCATTTCTGTGTCACTGCAGTGGGTGTACAGGCCTCCCTGACCTGCAGGAGGTTGGGCAGGTTGAGCTAAAAGGCCTTCTCCAGTTCTGGTTGCTGGGAATGTGGTACATCTCCTCATGGTATGGCTTAATGCCTGGGGCAGGTTACCTTTCCCCACCACAGACCGGATCCTCCTTGGTGCTTTGCGGTTGTTTCATTCCCAGCGAGGCCTGTGCACCCTCCTGAACCCTCAGGAGGACTGTGTGCACATCCAGCTCAGGGAAAACTCTTTGGAAGGGAGAGGAAAAGGTCTCACCCTGACTGAGATTTCCAGGTGGATGTAGTAGCACACAGAAAGCTTGGATGAACTCGGTAGTGCGTGGGTCAGGGAGGCTCTTCGTGGTGCCTCAGAGACCTCTCCATTTTGGGGCCGTACAGCCCAGTCCAATCCATCTCTGGAGATGCTTTCGGAGTTAGGAATTTATCAGCTGCCTTGAGCTGCCCACAGCTGGGCACTGCAGCAGCTATAAACATGCACATGGCATTTCTGAGAACTCCCTATCATTGGAACTTAGCCTGGGTGGGGAGAAAGTCACTGTTGGTGAGCATCACTTCTAGCAGACTCCACTGCTGAAGGATTCCTGGGGTAAAAGTAGAAATCACTGAAAGTTGTGATCAATAGACTTGAACAGAAGTGTAAACAGCACGGGCAGAGCAGCAGCAGTGCAAGGTACAACCTGCAAAAAACGGGCTTGCTCATCCAGTCCTTTCACTGTTGGGTGCTTCTCCTGCTCTTCCCCACCCTCCTCTTCAGCCTGCTGCTCTCCCAGATAACCTGAAATGTCAAGAGATGGGTATTTTAGCCCATTTTTTTTGTCAAGAAACGGGTATTTCAGCCTGTGATCTTTCTAAAGGACTCTTGGGTCTCTCTCTCTCTCTCTCTCTCTCCACCCTTCCATTCCACCCTTCTGCAGGATTGTTTACGAGCCTGCCAAGAACAGATTGAGTCCCTCCTCGAGTCCAGTCTACGCCAGGCACAGCAGCACAACGTATCTTCAGAAACAAAGACTGTAGAGGACGAAGCAGACCTCTCCTGCACACCTACTGATGTGCGAGACGTGAACATTTAAAGAGGACTTCTTCTTAATGGATTTGCTTGGCAAGAAAAGCAGACAAAGAAAGGGCATCTGAGAAGGAATCAGCATCAGGATCTCCCCCCCAGAAACCCTTTTCTCCAGGACATTTTTATACCAGAAGGGAAAACCAGTCTTGTTATATTTTTTTCTTGCTCTGTCTCCCTTCCATCTGTGACTTCAAACAAACAAATAAACAAAAAATACCCCAAAAACTGTCTTAAAAAAAGAAAAAAATAGTATTTGCATTACCCCCAGGGGTTTGTGCTACAAAAATAGAGGATTTTATACAATAATAATCAACTAGTTTTTATATTAAAGTGTTCTTGTCTGTATGTTGTAAAAATAGGCATTAACACACAAAATGTCTCCAGGGGAGGTATTAGATTTGATTTCTTACATATAAAACAAACCAACCAACCATTTTTAAAGTAGAAGAGGGTTTTTTTTTTGTTTTGTTTTTTAGATAGTAAATGAAATATTCTTTTTCTTTAAAAAGCATAGCTTTAACGCAGTTCTAGGCTTTTCTGTATCTTGCTTGCTTATGCATTTAGTCACTTTATAATTCATCTGTAAATGTTTATTTTATTTCCTTAGGTGGTTTTTTTTTTATCCTCTTCACCTTATAAATGGTTAACGTAACCCGTAAGTTAGTGTATGTTAGTATGCAGCATTATTATATGTTAATCTTTTTTTTTTTTGTTTGTTTGTTGTGCCTGTGGATTGCCTGTGCATTGAGGCATTTGTAGGGTTCCAGCTTAGCATGGTTGGGAAAGGCCGATGTACTACTCATACAGTACCCTATTATAAAGAGAAACCGAAATAGTGACATAATATATTATATTTTTGTAATCTTCCTATTTTTGTAGTTACCTGTGTAAAGATGCTGGTCTGACCCCACAGATATTCAGCCTAATTATGGTCAGGTTCAATCCACAGTTCAGTCTTTTTTTTTTTTTGTTCGTTTGTAATATTCTAAAACCATTCCATTCAAAGCACTTTCAGTCCATTAGATATAGGAAATACATTCTTTTATTGTGTGGGAATTTTTTTTTTGTTTGTTTGTTTGTTTTTTTTAATGGAATGGTTTGGAAATATATAAAGTGCTTGTTGGCAAACTTGGAATTGCAAAGCAAGTGCATTTAACTATGGTGTTAGAGGAGAGGTGATTCTTTTTTTCCGAAGGTTGTGTTCCAGTGAGAGAAAATTGCATTCACGAATTGCCAGGATATCTTCCTTTCCTTTTCTATAGAAAAGTTTGAAGTTTAGAATCCTTTGGTGCCAACTCATCTTTATAAATTAGGGGCCTTAAAGGTTCACATATAGGACACATAGTTTTAAGGATTATCGCTAGATGTTTTACAACTGAAGGTTTTTAAACACTAAAATATATAATTTATAGTTAAGGCTAAAAAGAATATTTATTGCAGAGGATGTTCGTAAGGCCAGTATGATTTGTAAATTAATGCAATCGCCCCTTTTGAAAAAGAAAATCTTTCTACCCTTGATGTTGCAGTTTTAACCCAGCTTATTAAAGCAAAAAAAGGACACGCTTCAGAGAACAAACCCAAAACCAAGCAGTCTATTTGGCCCCTTCCTATACATTTTCAAAAGCAGTCTAACCATGAAAAAAACGCCATAGTTAATAGATATGAAAATTGGAGTACTTGAAAGAAGTTTTTATTCCAGTATATGCCCCTTTTT
>VZRQ01007228.1:434711-455252 GCA_013397975.1 Machaerirhynchus nigripectus
TTTTTTTTTTTTTTTTTTGTTATGCATTTTATAAAGCTGGATTCTTTGTCTGATCTGGGGTTTATTATCATAGTAGTTTTAAGCTGTGTTATTAGCCACATTGATATATGAAAGGTGCATTATAATATAACTCTTGTGTGCCACCTGATGTGGTTCCCCCTCAGCTGGGACACATCATTTGGTATGATAGGTTATCTTCTGGAACTCTAAATATTTTGTGTGTTTAATCTGTTATGATATACTAGGGTTTTTTTGTTTGTTTTGGTTTTGGTTTTGTTTTTTGTTTTTGTTTTTTGTTTTTTTTTTAATTATAGCATAATGCTAATTAAAAAAAAAAAAAAGCCTGTAAATCTCATAAATAAGCCAGCTAACAGAGTTGTATGCTGAAGAATAATCTAGCTGTTGCCTGTATGCTGCTAAACCAAAACAGAATTAGAACTCATTTTGAGGCAAATGCAGTTAAGATCCTACATAGTGCATAAATAAGCATTGCAATGCTACTAGCAGTCGCAGGACCCAGGAGGACTGGATACATTCTGTCCAAATTTCAGGAACATTTCTTACTGCTTACCTCATAAAACACTTCTGTTCGTGGCATCTCTGTGTCTCTGAACCAAACCTGATTATTGAGTTTAGTGCTTGTTGGTTTTATTATGTGTTACACTGAGTGGCAGTGTGTACTGCAAATTTCTTTAAAATATTGTATGTACTGAAAAAGGCCAAATCCAGATAAGTGGGTTCACGGGCCAGCAGAGATGCTTTATTTGTCACGTTATTATAACAATCTGTAGTAAGCAAAAGCAATTCAGATTTGTACATGTTTATATTGTACTTATTGGCATCACTGGTCTGAAATGCACATTTTCACCAACAGACCTGTAACAGACAAGTTTCCAGCAAAAAAGAACTAAAGTCTAGAAATAAAATTGGTAAAACCCAACGTCTGCTTGTTGTCGTCGTCTTTTAATTTCCTTTTTTTTTTTTTTTTTTTTTGTTTTTAAATTGCCTTGAAAAGGCTGAATGGTCGTAACTCCCCGGTGCAGTGGGTAAAGCACATGACATTTTCTAGGTTTGACTCCCCACACTTGAAAAGCTGAAGACCTTCTCGTTATTTTAGGAAACCGTGGGTGTTTCGAGCCACGGGTAGGTGACTGCCTGCCTGTCACACCAACGTGCCTTTTGAAAGAAGCAAAATATGGGGGTTTTTTTCCTGGCTGAAGACTTTATTTTTTAACAGCAGAGGAAGTTAGTCGGAGTGAAATGCCCTTTGGTGGTTCTTGTGAATAAAGGGTGAAACGAAGTAGGTGTTGGATGGCACAGAAGGCGTGCTTGTATCTTCTCAGCAGGGGAAGGTTTTGTGTCGTGGAAGACCTTTACAGAAGGCAGTTGGTTTTAAAAGCCAGTTGGTCAAGCTGCCTCCTTCTCTCTGCCTTCCCCTCAGACACAGCTTTTGCATCTTACAGCTAAGATAATAAGGAAGAAACCCGAAAAACATAAAAGCCTACTAAAAATACGTAAAAAAAGAACTGGACTCAGAAGGATGGGAATTAGATATTACTACAAAGTGAAATGAGAAAAAAATTATAACCTGTGTTGCAATTCACATTCCAAAATATCTCTGAAAATGGGGGGTGCACATTATCAATTATTACTATTTTCAGAGCTGAACACAGTAGAAACAGCTTATTTTTAGTGGAGATGGTCAAGTTTATAACCTATGTATTTGATTATTTATCCCGTGGAATTATCTCTGCGGTAAAAAAGTCCATGTAAAAGGCCAAGTGCTTGTCCTCCCTGTCACAAATTAGAAACTCAGTATCTGCCTCCTGAGTTTCCCACTGACTCAACTTCATGTTACAACTGATTCTGTGCAGTGAGTGCAGCACAGGAAACGGAAAATGAAACTCCAGAGCTAACTTCTAACGTGTTAATCATTGTCTAGTGCAAAATAAGGTTCTCTCACGGCAGCTACCACTGGTGGGAAATCACCTGCATCAGAAGAATCCCAGACGAGCTTGTATGAGCTTGGTGGTTTCCCAGTCATTTCGGCCAGAAACCTGAAGCCTGTGTGGTCTGCTGTAAAATCCTCCATCAGGTGGGTGAAGTAAAACTAGTACAAACGGGGTCTGGTTTGTTCCATTTGAGATGGGCAGCTCCTCTGTATGGTGAGTTACACTGGGAGGTGTAAAGCACTGAAAGATGACCTGAACTAAACTCACAGGGATTTCAAAACCACATCAAGCCAAAGATTAAATTGGTCTGGGCCAAAAATGATTCATTTTTGCCAGCACATTAAAACAAAAAAACCCCAAAGCCCCAGAAAGAACAAATAGCTTACTTCTGTATGGCTGATGGCTCACCCCTGTGATCTTAAGTGTTCGGAAATCAGGTGAAGACACTTACGGGATCTTGACTTCTGACAAAAATCTTGTGCTGATAAAAACATGACAGTGATTCAGTGAGAAATGTAAAGCTGTGTTTGGTTGAATGTGTTAAGTAGGTTTTGCCATTCCTATCTCTTTTATAAACTCTATTAAAACTGGCCAAGTGTTGTGACTTAAGTAGGTTTAAGCCTACATAGTCAGCTCTGTTACTTACATTTTCCTTCTCCTGAACATCATCTCTAAATGCAGACTCCTAAACTTGAATGTTGGGTGAACTATGCCAGTATTACTCACGTTGCAAAGGGCAGAAAGACAAGAATGTAGCAAGAAAAACAATTTACTATAGGCTGTAAAAAAATATGCATGTTCAGCTAGGCTATGCTGTAGCTTATTAAAGGGAAAACTACTGTATTTTTTTGCACCAAACTGAGACAGAAAAACCTCCAACAGACCTCCCAAAAACCTCCCCAGTTCCATTACTGAATTCAGGCCATTTGACATTGGACCTTTTATGAACACTTATATTCAAATGCCCTTTATTAAAGAATAAAGAAGATCTATTAAATGTAAAAACTCGATCCCCTTGCATTCAAGCATACCTGGCATTTTAAGTGACAGAAAACACCAGAAGATAAGAGGAGGAAGAGAAGGTTGGAAGGTTTTAAAAGAGTCACAGGAATGACCCATGCAAGTGGGCTACATGCTCTGAGATGCCTACAATGGGACAAGGGCAGTAGAGCTATAAATGGTGGCATTTTAATGAATTCCTGTCAGCACCATTTCATGAGAAATGTATCTCTTCAGACAACCAAGGTATTCTTAAAATCCCACAAATAGAGTTGATCACAGTAATTGCATTGGCATGGCCAGCATGGATTCCCATCTGGCTTCTGACTGAGTCCCACACAATATTCCAATCAGGTGATGAGAAAGGGGTTGCAAATTAGTCAGTGGGATTGCACCGATAACGTGACATTTGCCAGACTTCTGATGTTGTTCTTTATGGCCAAGCAGGACCAAATCTAGGAGGAAGGCAGAAGTTACCCTTTTGCTTCTTTATTGTGATAAACATGTAAGAGTGAAAACAGAAACAGTTCCTTGCTGATCCCATAGCACCTGCAGAGCCCTACCTAGACCTCTCCTCCTTTCTGCCCATGTGAAGACCAGGTTTTAAAATGTCTCATATTTCAGGGAATTCACCGAGTATTCACAGGTATCATTTTCCTCAGGGCTCTCACATGAAGAAGGAATTACTGGCAGAAAGATCCCGTGTCCATGGCAAATTGGGAATAAAGCACATGGGCAGCATCTTTACTATGTGGGGGCCCTGCCTGGTGCTGGACCTTGACTACAGAAGGCAAAGAAGAGGGTGAGAGAAGCCTCCTCCCCACCAGGAACTGGCCTCAGGTGTGGAAAAAGAATGGCCTGGGAGTGATTGTGCTGACAGGAATACGAAACAAGAACTGGCTAAGAGGGCAATCCCTCCGGGCTGGAGAGAGCTCCACATACAGCTCTCTAACACCACCAGGAACGCTGAACCAAAGGAGGAATTGTGACATGTAGGGGCCAAGCTCCAAGCCAGGACCTGACACATGGACTGGCCGGAGCAGGAATCCTCCTCTGGATCCGTGTGGGGAATGGAGGTTTAGAGCTCTGAGTTGTGCTTGTAGCACACGCATCACGGAATGGAAATTGCTACCCACTCACCCTTCCCTGCTGAGTAACTAAATTTTAGATTCTGTGTTACTGAGTGGTTCTGTTTCATCCATCCAACCTGGCAGCAGCCCTGTGACACTCGCATTAATCCCCTCACAAGCCATTTTCCACAGATGTCTGGTCTCCCGTGACAGCCACCACATTGCTGTTGGTGTGACTGGGATGTGATTTGTAACACCAGCAGCAGTCCCCAAGGAGCTGGGCTGAGAGGGGGCAGATCTCACCCAAGGCCCACGGAAGCACCAGCAGGGCACTACGACAACACCCCTGAGCCAGCCTGAGGCAGTGACCTGGTGTCCTGAGTCACTGCTCTGATGGCAAACTGTCTGCAACGGGCAATTGAGCTGTTTGATGTTTAATTTCTCCCCTTTCTTAGATTGCATCACTCCAGATTGTTCAAATACTGGGTATTATTTTTGAACAGCTTTCTTTCCTCCCTGAACACCCGCAGGCCACAGTTCTTTACAGCTGGCTATTTTAAATATGAAGAGCAGACCTTCAGCCAATGAATGCTGTTAAATTTCCAGAAGACACCATAAATTATTTACTCATAAGTAAACATTATTTCTTGTAAGTGTAATACATTTATTTTGTGGGTTTGACTCTTTTTCTGTAGCCGTTTCAGTCACTCACTCTGTTTTATTCCTTTTAGACAACACATCCATCAGCCACATATTTTTTAGGTTTCTCTTTCAATGGAGACCCTTGGAGTGCAAAGGATCAGAAAGGTTCTTCCTTTATGGGCAGCATTTTCCAGTGTCAGTGAAAGAAGTCTTGTCTGCCTTCACTTCTGCGTGACAGTGCTCAGCAGCGCTGCAAACAACGCAAAGCCTCACGTTTGTGGGACGTTGTTTCTCTCCTCCCCAAACAGCTTTCCAAGCACCCAAATTCAGCCCTCCCCTGTTTTTAAATCCCTCTGTAAACCTCCTCAGCGTGCCTCCAGGAACCTCTTTCTCCCATGTTTCTGCTGAAGGAGTATTTCAGGCAGATCACAAGGCAAGGCTCCTTGAAAAAGTGTCTCCATGTTTTTCTCTAACGCCGCTTGTTTCTTTCCCATTAGTTTGAGGAATAATTATGCTACTGGATTTCTCTGAAACTTTTCCTCCTTCTGCTGCATAAGAGAACTTAAAAGTTTAAGACCGAGACATAAAACTGTAATAAGCCAGATTCTCAAAATGCGGTTCTAACAACGTACCTATGGTGAAGCAGGTTGATGAACTCCCAAATCGTGGTCCAATCCTTCTCTGCCTTACTCAGGTGTTCTGGCTATGACACATCAAATGATGCCATAATCCACACGGGTTTAGGTTTCCAGTGCACTTGACTACCAGCCCCACGACCAAGGTCTCCTGAGGAAGGAAATACGCTGCAGGCATAACCCCTAGCTCTGCTTAGAAATGACATTCTGTTCTGTCTGTCCTTAGCCTCGGCGTAATTTGTTTCTCGCTTGTATTTCAGAAACTGTCAAGTGCTTATTAACAATAATTTCTGCATGTGTGTGTGTTTTTAATGGAGGTACATGGGGTCTCAAAAATTCAATGTCTGCACATATATTGCAAGAAAAAAAAAAAAAAAAAAAAAAACCAGTTTAGAGAACAATGTAGGCATGTGTTTTTAAACTACTGTTCGTGCAGTCTGGTCAGGGCTGTGTGACACAGTATACAGTGTTTTGTCATCCAAGGAATGTCTTTGATCAAGAGTTTATGCAAGAAGAAAAAAAAAGCCATGAAACCCTAATCCGTTCCCACAGTCCAGTAAACGTGAGCTGGACAAACAGTGGACAATAGCAGCAAAGCTTGCTGGTGGAACAATGGCTGCAACTAAAAAAATTAAAGGGTTGCTGACTCACAGTTCCTACTATCAAGAAAGATTCCACACAGTGTTGATTATTCCCCAGAATCCTGAAGATGCTGAAGGTTAAAAAGTGTTGAGATAAAGCACCGAAAGAAGGGGCTAAAAATCAGAAATGAAAGACAGTGACAAATGCTGATGTTGATTCTGTCTGATGCACAGCCAGGATGCAAGGACTGAATAATCAACCTCCTTTCTGCAGAACATTTTGCTAAAATAAACTCCACGATTTTATGAGGAACAAGTGTCAGTTAAATTTGTTCAGACAGGGGGCCACTATTTCAGATGCCACCCAAATTCTGCACAACTGTAACACAGCTTTCTAATTTTTCCAAGACAAACATTTAATGCCATTTCTTATTCCTATTCAGGAATCCTCCCAAAACCAGATACACAGGATGCTGTACTAGTGCTCAATTAGTTATTGATATAAAATAGGATAAAATAATTTAAAGCATTGTGCAGCAAGCTGCTTTGGAATCAAGTGACACAACGCCTGAGTTTTTTTCACCTTTCATATATTCCATGGATCTAGGAAGTCTCCCATGTTTCAGATGAGCTTAGTTACCATGTCTCCTTCCACACAGTAGTGCATCATTTGATAAGTAGTACTGAAGAATTTTAGGATGAAAAATGCTGAAAAATTTAATTACTGCACTTAGGGAATAAACACTCCGGTGATTAAGGTAGGAGCACTCACAGTGTGATGCCAAAGAGATATTCAGGTCAGCAACAAATGAAACTAACTGTGCAAGCTTTCAAAATAGCACACTGAGTTCTTATTATTATTTCTATTATCACCCCAGGCTAGGCTGGTCCTGCCATTCCAAACCCTGGGATGCACTGAAGTGCTTCAGCAGTGCATTGCTCCAGCTGGCCTTTACACATCAGTCCCAGACACCACAACTTGCAACTGGAAACGTGCTGCAGAACTCCTCTCACACCTCCCAAATCCCCGTTTTCCCTGGTGATACATCCACTCCTGTGGGAATGTGTACTGTCACAACTTTATCCATTAAAAAAACAACTCTGGCAGACTGTAAAATGAGAATCTTCATGGTTACTTGCCAAACTATGAAAGCTGAAGTTTTAGGCTGCAATTAGACCAGAAGCCACGGTCGTTAAGAAGTTGCAAAGGGCACTATTCAAAGGGCACCAAGAACAGAAAGAATTGTAACATTACCAGAAATAGTAAGTTCTTACTCTAAAGCACTGTGGAATATTAGGTTGCAGGGAGACTTTTAACAGATGGATCTCCCTTCATTCCAATGCAGGAAGTTGTATTTCCAGCCAAAGTGTAAATAAGCATTCATAAATACAAGGTAGGCTCAAACTCTCTCTTGCATCTCTTCAAAAACCAAAACCTATATAAACTTTGGAACTGATTTACTGGAAACTTAAAACTCCTAATTTCATCTCACCTGTAAATTATCACAACCTTGTTTCAGAAAAACAGAACAGGATTCAAATGAGCCAGAGTACCTCTACAGGGTTGGTTTTGAAGCAAACAACTGCATACCCAGATTCCTTTTTTTTCTGATTTATTTCACCCATTTCTGTTGATTACAGATATTCATTCAAAGCTGGAGTTGATTGCCTTTAGTAGAAGAAATGGAAAGGAAGTTGCTTAATGAAGACAGAGCAAGAATTGTGCTTGGGAACTTTACCAAATGGTATTCAAAGTTTACCTCTCTCTGCTGATACCTCAAAATCCACTATTTCTTGTACTCATCACACACTGCAGAAAGGAAAATTACAAGTCTTCTGGATTGCAATGCCTTCAGCAGCCTAGAAGTAATGAGCTATGTATCCACCTTTTAATAAAATTCCATATTCCACTGGCTCAGCTGAGAGATGATCATGAAGAGACAAAACAAGCTAGAACGCAGTCCAGGCAAGTCAGAAATTGGTAAGTGAAATGTTTCAAACATTCCTCCCTAACTACTGAGCTGTAAGTAGGGGTGGTGAATGAATACAGAGATATATTTTTTCAAGTCTGACTTCTGCAAAATTTCAGACTTCTTGGACAATCAGCACCAAGCAACAATCTCGATGTCCTGCTTTATTAATAACCAATATCATAATGCACAAGGTTGCATATTTTTTCATATCTTTGTGGCCCAGACTAAGACAAATGAATATTCTTGATGTAACCTGGGCTTTAACTCCTGAGCTGCAAATCAGGCATAAAAATACCTCTACAGAATGCTGGGAATGTTCCACTGCCACAGCCCTGAATGTCACAGAAACCCCAACAACTCACTGCAGAAAACAAAAAAATTGGCACTGAAGAAAGCACACAACTTCAGATCCAACAGAATCTTGAAATGTACCTCATTTAATAAACCAAATCAGGCCCACAAAAGGTGTGAAATAGCAGATAGTCAGAAAAATACAGACTCACGGAAGAAGAGACTCCATCAGTGTGTAAACGCAAATGAAATTGAGTTAAAGACCTAATAGATAACCCTAAACTTGGTACATACCAGCTGGAAATCCTGGTTGATACAATACTTACAGTTAAGTTCGTGTATATACACATGTATTTATGTAATAATTTATTATAATACTATTTTATTGAAAATAAAACTAAAGCCATACAAGAAAATTAGCCACCAAACCAATTTTCCAAGTAACAGTCACCACTTGATTGCCAAAGAGCCCTTCTCTCCTGAGCTGAACAAAAATTATTGTGTTTGATACAATCTCTGGAGCAGCACCTAGGACTGTCGCTCACATATCACACACTTCCATTAAACAAACGCTCCACTTGGAGCTCTCACAACCCTGCCCTTGCTTTTACAGACATTTCTGCAAACGAGGGAACAAGTACAAATGAATCCTACCTCAGTGTTACTTCATGTCAAAGAAATTCTCTGCATAATCAGAACTATCATGAGTGTGGACATTCTGTACTGTCTGTTTTAACAGCTTCGCCTACACAAATCTTGGTGAGCTCTTACAATCCTACACATCCACTAGATGGCTCTGACACCGCCTGTGTGCATCAAAACTCACGGGTAAGACAATTAAACAAACTAAAAACCTCCCATCTGTCTTCATGAGGCTGCTCTGTGCCATGCAGGCAGAGCCAGGCACACACAGGGTACAGCTGATAAAAGAATTCTGCTGGAATTCCTTACAGAACTGGAATGCAAAGACATCCAGCAGCCCAAGCTAAGCCTGTTCCAGGCATTTCTCCTCAACTAACATGTGCAGCTGGCAGCATCCATTGATTTGGAATGACACTGAAGAGGTCACTCTTCAAGGCTGGTGAATGAAAAGCTGGTCTGTGAAAAGAGGTACTAGTAAATACAGTCAGTGAGTATCACAGCGCTTCTGGCAGTTTATCTCACCCACCATTTCAACCTTTTGGGGTTAGGTTTTGTGGAGTTTGCTCCCTCCCCCCCCTCAGTCTGCGAAACTACTGGAAAATCCAGGTGCAAATTCCATGTTCTGAGCAGGTATCTTCATCCTTCTCCTCTGCATTCTGGCCTCCTCTGTCATTCCATCCTCTGCCCACAAAAATGTTTCCTACTGCAAAGCCTGCAGGGAATCGATTTTATTTTCCTTCACCTACAGCATCTACACATTGTGTACACTGAATGATCTGCATACACAGATTTTTAACTAACATACACCCTTAAAACAAGGGAACTGTGCAAATGCCTGTTTTCCTTTTGAGGAATTATCAGTAAAAGACTAGCAAAGAATTAAAACAAGTATTTCTATTTAACAGATTTACACACTACTGTGTGTAATATCCTAAAAAAAACTTGGAGATAATAAATGTTAAATAACATTGCAAGTCCAGTGATTTTCCCCTTCCCCTTTAACATCTCTTCACTATTTTGATTTTTTTTTAAATATATAAAAGTAGATAAACACTTTTCCAGTTCTGTTCTTTTAATGTTTTTTTTCCTTTGGTCATCCACGTTTATCTTCATCTGTTGCATTCAAAATGTCAGTGAAGATCTCTCAGTACCAATTCTAAAATCAGACTGAATATTTAGCATTGAACAAACCTAAAAAGGAATACACAGAAGTGTTTCAAAGGGTCTGCTTTCCAAGAAGAACGTTCAACAAAACTCCTAATTGCTCCATTTCTCTTCTTCTGGTCTCACTTGTAATTCAAATTGTCAAAGATTATTTCCAGCTTGCCTTTTAAAGAATGTTTTTTTGCTTTATTTTGCATTTGTTATTGGTTGGGGAATTTTCAACTATCAAGGATTTTCACTTAATTTATTTCACTTCAAGTATTTTGCTATGGTTGCAGAAGGGGAACAAAAACTGCTCCACACAAATACTGTGTTTTGGTGTGGCTTTAGAAAATAACTATCTTCAAAAATGCATTTATGTGCTAAAATAGCAACTTAATCCTACAAACCTGTTTAAATTTTCCTCTGATTTTTTCCAGATCTTCTTGCAGCTTATCGTAAGTGGGGTCTTGATATGGGAATTTCTGAATCATCCCTATTAATGAATCCAGAGCCCTTATCTTTTTGCTAGAAAAAAGAAAAATTAATCAAAACAAACCCCAATGATCCTCACACAGGAGTCTTTTCAATCCATCGATATGAAAATTATACTGATATATAATAATCCAGAGCATTAAACCCAGCCCTCCATCCTTCTTTAATTCAACTTCTCCCATTTAGCTGACACCCATTAAGTGTGTTTCATACATATTTAAGAAATTATCCAAACTAGGAATTATTCCAAATTGGGAATTAAGCACAACTGACAAAGTTAAGGTTTCCCTTTCAACTTACCAGCCCGAAGTTAAGAAATATTCAAGAATCAACAAAAATACTGATTAGATGACAGGGAAAAGTAAAGAAATGCAACCAAAAAGGCAATTCTGACAGACAGATTAATCGAAACAGGACAGAAAAAAAGAGATATGAAGAACTAAAGTCACAGCAAAACTACTTTTAGTGTTTTTAACCTCACCTGTTCTTTTCATCTGCGCTTTTCTGGAGCAGACAGTGCCATGTCAGTGCAAACCCAAGGTAGCAGCCGATCTAAAATGAATTTGAAAGAGTGTCACGAGGGAAAGAAGAAACCCCAAACACCACACGGCACAGACAGTCAAACAAGAATAAAGCACCACACTGTTATCTCACTCTTCAGGAAACTGAACTCTGGATAGGCAAACATGTTTCCAAGCTGGAAAGGCTGACAAGTGTAAGATTGCCCAAGTCACCCTCTCACCTGATGTCTATAACCCTGCCTCCCTCTGCAGCTCCCCCAGTATGAGCAGATTAGAGCACCTCTCTCTTATGGTCTGTCCAGGACCATTTTGTACAAAAGCATCCGGCTTTGGAGGCTGCTGTTTGGCATTCTCATCCCAGAACCACGACAAACTGGATCTGGACACACGGGACAAGTTGAGGTGCCTCCCCACCCCTCTCCAGCCCCTGAATTCCCAGGAATGGTTATGGATACAGGTGTGCCAGCACACAGAACTGGCTCCGTGTGCTGAAGAGGAACAGTGCCACAAACCTTCACAGAATTAGAATTAACAAAGAGTGCACGAGACACACAGAACTGCCTTTTTATGTCTCAAGATTCCATGCTTTTCCCTGTGCTGAATCACAGGAGATGGTACTGGGAGGGGGGGGGGGGGGCCTTTAGCCATAAATTTAGGAAAAAACGATTACCAAAGCTCCATACAGCAAAATAAGCTCAGAAAACACAAGCACATCCACTGAACTCTCCAGATCAAAACAGCACCTTTAAAGCAGTTTCATGGGTCCTCCTGGACACAGTGAAACACAGCAGGCCTCAGCCTGCCTGTGCATCAGGCTTTGCCTGGAAGATTCTTTGTGGCTGTCATTTTCTAATGACAACATGATTCCAACCCTGAAGCGTTTCCCCATTTACCTCTGAGCCGATCCTGGCTCCGTGGAGCGCTCCGTACCTCCTTCCCTCAGCCATTCCAGCGTGCCTGCCCTCTGCATACCCCTCCTGGTACCCCTCCCCGTGGAACCTGGGAACACAGAATCACAGCTTTGTTACTCTCATGCTGAGCTCACACTGAGCACGAGCAACTTCAGGGAACAGAAACGTGCATCGCCTCCAAAGCTTAGGAGTACCACATAAAATTGATTTAAATTCCAGAATCACAGGCTCATATCGGTTGGGAAAGACCTCTGAGATCATCCAGTCCAACCTTTAAATGACCACCACCTTGTCAACCAGACCAGAGCCCTGAGTGCTACACCCAGTTGTTCCTTTGGCAGTTCCAGAAATGGTGACTCTGGCAGCTCCCTGGGCAGCCCCTTCCAAGGCCTGGCAACCTTTTCCATGAAGAAATTCGTCCTTATGTCCAACTCAAACCTCCTCTGGTGCACCTCGACACCACTTCCTTTTGTCCTGCCACTTGTTACCAAGTCTGACCGCCACATGGGGGGTTCCTATCAGGGACTTGTAAAGTGAGAGAAGGTTCTCCCCGAGCCTCCTTTTCTCCAGGCTGAGCTGCCCCCTCTCCCTCAGCCGCTTCTCATCAGACCTGTGCTCCAGAGCCTGCCCCAGCTCGATCCCCTTCTCTGGACACACTCCAGCACCTCAATGTCTTGGATTAAGGTGACCAAAACTGAGCCCACGATTCAAGGTGGGGCCTTGGCGGTACCCAAAACAGGGGGACAGTCACTGCCCTGGTCCTGCTGGCCACACTCTTGCTGACACAGGCCAGGGTGCCGTTGTTTTTGTTGGCCACCTGGGCACATCTGGGCTCGTGTTCAGCAGCTCTTGGCCAGCACCCCCAGGGCCCTTCCCTCTGGGATGCTTTCCAGGAACTCTCCCCCTATCCTGGAGCGCTGCAGGGGGTTGTGGTGACCCAAGGGCTGGAGCCGGCATTCGGCCTTGCTGACCCTCGCCCCGCTGGTCTCGGCCCATGGATCCAGCCTGTCGGGGTCGGTCCCACCCTATGCTGAGACCAATTCTCTTGGGAGCCTGTTACAGCGCCCGACTACCCTCTAGATGTAGAACCTTTCCCTGATATCCAACCTAAACCTTCCCCGACTCACGTTCAGGCCGTTTCGCGCTGGCCGCTCCCTCAGAACGCACAGAGGCGAATTTTCCCCGCCCTCCACGCTCCCTCCTCAGGCTCACCCACCCGCCCTTCTTTCCCTCACGTTCCCCTGGCAGCTCCCACAGGGAAGCACAGGCACGGGGGAGCCCCGCGCTGCCGACGAGCCCCCCTCGGGCACCGGGGCCCGCTGCAGGCTCCCTCTCTCCCCTCACCTCTGCTCGGCCATCACGATCCCATCGAACAGGTCGGCCATGGCGGCGCGGGGCACGCCGGGAACGGACGGCGCGCGGGAGGGGGCGTGGCCTGTCATCATTAACCACGCCCCTCATGGGTTAAGCCACGCCCACGAGCTACGGCGGCATGCGGCCACCGGAGGGCGCCCGAGCGCCGCCACAGATCCCGGCCCGGCGCATCCACAGGGAAACGTCGGCGTCCCGAAAATCCCACCCGGCGTCCCGAAAATCCCACCCCGTGTCCCGAAAATCCCACCCCGTGCCTCATAGCGTTGTCCAGACGCTCCCTGAGCTCTGCCAGCCTTGGTGCTGTGACCGCTGCCCTGCGGAGCCTGTTGAAGTGCCCGACCACCATGTGGGGGAGGAGCCCTTTCCCGATATGCAGCCTAAAGCTCCCCTGACACAGCTTCAGGACATTCACTCAGGTCCTGTCGCTGGGCATGGAATGACAGAGTTTGCACGTCTCTCTCATACGATATTGGCGTCGGTGGCTTTCAAGAAGTGTATTTTTTGTGCATATGCCCATGATTTTTCCCTGTGAGGGCGGTGAGGCCCTGGCACAGGGTGCCCAGAGAAGCTGTGGCTGCCCCTGGATCCCTGGGAATGTCCAGGGCCAGGTTGGATGTGGCTTTGAACAACCTGGTCTAGTGAAATGTGTCCCTACCCCTGGAATTAAAGGATCTTTAAGGTCCCTTCGAACACAAACCAGTCTATGATTCTAAAACATAAATATTTTTGGTGTAAATACCCACCCAAACCATATTGTGCTGCTGTAGTCTATTCTGTTAAAACACTTATGAGTTGTTACAGATCAACTCTGGTCAAAGGAAACATTTATCTTTTTTTATAAGTAGGTATTTTCAAGTTAAGTTATAGTATTAATTTCCAGATACTCAATGAAAATGGGGTTCTGGGTATGTCACACTATTCTGCCAGCCTGGTGTTGGAACACATACGCTTTTGAGGAAAAAAGGGAAATTTTATTTCATTTTTCGTGTTGTTCTCCGTTCATATGCAAAGTACACTGGCACAGCAGAAAGAGCATCCCCCAAATTTTCCACCAACAGGGTTCCAGTGATTTGAGCAGAGGTAAAGTGGACACTATGACTCTTGAATTGATTTATAGGTTTTTACACTTCCTCCAAGTGGAAATGAAGACGCTCAGTATCTCCTTTCCTGCGGCCTCCCCACTCCTCTAACAGCTCGTATTTGCACATCATAGCTTCCAGCTGAGACTTCACAGGGAGACATTTGACACCTGAGCTTTAAAAACCTTTTAGGGCTGCAAAATGTGCTGTTTCAAATGAAAGCACCGCCATTGTCCTACTGTCTTTGAGGAGCTCTGATGGACAGGGGACGGGGGACGTGCGTGGTGAGGGGTGGTGGCGGTGTTTACATTCCCACAGAACCAAAGGCAGTGGTGATTTTTGGAGGTTTTGCACACCCGGTTCCTGACCGAGTCAGGTGTCGCAGGGCAGGAGGAGCATTTCCCAGCAATCCTCCCACCTCCAGACGAGATCTTGTCAGATTTTACAAGCCAAAACAGCCAGGTTTGGTCAGAGCTGGGATGGGAAAACTCCAAGGAAAACTAAAGTGCTCCAGGAAGCGGTGTGGGTTAATTTAGCTCCTGGCATTCTTCCCTCTGTCTGAGTAAATATTGAACCAACCTCTAACCATGCTGTTGCAGGAAAAATCGTCGCGCTGCCGGTGGAAGATGGTAATCCAAAGGTGTCAGCAAAGAGGCTCATGAGAGAGCTCAAGATGCTGTTCCCGAATGTAAGGTTGCCCGTCTTTGCACCCTTGAGAAATATTCATACACCCACTTAAAAAATCTCTCACTGGTGCAATTAAACTGTGTACCCTCCAAACTCCATTGTTTGCCGTGTTTCCTGTCAAATCTGTGCAAATTTTTAGCAGAAAAGTGGATTTTTTTCTGAAGGAACTTTAGAAGTTCATTCGTATTTTATTTTGTTTTCTGATTTGGGATTTTTTTTTGATCTTGAAAGGTGTTCAAAGAAAATATAGTGACTGATCAAAACTGGAACTGAAACCCCCTGAAATCTGAAAAATTTTGGAATAAAACGACCTGGAAATCAGAACTACCTCTCCCAGCACATGAGGAGTGGGAACCCTCCGGATGTGTGGCAGTGGCTCAGCACAAAAGAGAATGGGAAAACACCATGGGAGACGTTTGCCAGCCAAGAAATCTGCTGTTCCTGTGACTCACAGCATTTCCAAATGGAAACATTCAGGCTCTTTTCCTGCCAGAAAATGACATCTTTTTCAGGCAAAGCTCACCACTTTTCTCCCTGGCAGCACTGGCTAGAGTGGTTCACTTTTTAAATGGGAGCAGCCTTCTACCCACAGGATTTTTTGGTCAAGAAGCTGCCCAGGGAAGTGGTTGAGTTACTATCTCTGAAGGTATTTAAAAGACGTGTGGACATGGCACTTAGGGAGAGACAAAAGAGTCAGGCAGATTTTGGTGTTGAAGATGATTTTGTCTTTTATTGCAAATGTACACATTACACTACTGATAATGCACAGGAATTTAAAAAGCTATCGTTGGCTAAAATTACGTGATTACAAAACTTCACAAGATTTGTTACAACTAAAAAAACCCACCTTCAGGAGTATATAAATAGATTTTTTTGAGCATAAATAACAGTAACAAAATAAACAGAGGTATGTATTCAATAAATTAATTATAAATATTGCATTGGCAATGAAGTGCTAGGTCAGAAGAACACCAGTATTTCCAGTAGAGCTTTTTCTTTTTTTGGTACAGAAATTTCTATTACCAATGAACCTTTGGAAACAAGTAGAATCCCTGAACCATACTTTTATTTTTTTCCTTTGGCTTCACCTTGGTTATTCCTTCACTGAATCTTTTCAAAGGGAGAACAGAACTGAAGACATCAGGTGCCTTGGCCAGAAGTACTCACAAACCCTTCCTGCAAGGAGAATCCTGACCCAGTTCTGCAGCTTTTAACTGACTAAACCATCTCTCCACTGATTCCCATGGATGCTGAATCAAGCCTGGAAGTGACTTGAAAGAATTCCTGGTGGTTAAAAAGGTTAAACACGAAAACCTATTTTGCAACTGATTTGACCTATACATCCGTTTTCAGTGGTTTTCTCCGTTTGCTAAGGACATATACATGCTTATGTACAACAGAATCTTCATTTAAACACTCATTTGAGCTGCTCATTCCCTACCTGATGAACATCAATTCTAGCCCTGTGCACTCTTCCAACCACACACTGAATTCTCGCTGATTCTGATGAGAACTCTCTGCTGAATGATTCTGGCACCACAGAGAACATAATTTAGCCTACAAAAGAAATCAACGATCAAGTTTCCCAAAGTACTCTTTAGAAATAAGGGAAGCGAGAAATTTTTCCCTTTCTTCCCTTATTTTCTAAGGGAAGAAAAAGCACAATATACAAGCAGGATTTGTTTTCTCAGTAGTATGCTTTCAATAGGAAGTTTTCCCCAGAATGCTGTTAGCAGCCTTTGAAGAAGCAGCATTAACTCTAGTTACATCTGCTAGGATGTTTTCCTTCATCTAGTTTTGGTCCAAATGTTTGAGTTTAAGGTCTCTGAAAAGGTTTTCTGCATTTTCTCGTATGAGTAGATGTAAGAGGTGAATCTATGTGGAAGTGAAGCTGGTGTAGAAAAATTATAGTTACTTTATCACCACCTCTGGAGGAATTCTGATAAAGCTGCGAAACTTTTCGGATTGAATCCTCCTTTTCCAAACAAAACTATGGATGGGCAATTCTTTAGACTACAGAACAGCCTCTTGGCAATCATCTCTTACAGGTACAACAAGGACGAGGCTGGCTCCATACTCAGATACACAAAAAAGTTCCCAAATATCACTACACAAAAAGCTAAAAACCCGTGCAGCCCTCTGCAATATTCCTGTAAAAACACGTGTGTGAGCACAGTCACTTCTGGAAGCTGGGGCTCTTCACTGGGGACAGTTTGGAGGTGATGCCAAAGGGGTCCATGCTGTCCGTCTCCAGGGGCGAGGAGAACACCTCTGGCTCAAAGGCCTGGCTGTAATCACCATATTCACCGAAGTCTGCTGACTCCACGGGCACGGTGTTGATCATGGGCAAGAAGTGAGACAGAGGAAGAAAATCTTTCCCTTTGAACTGCTGTCTTTGTTTGGCACTGCTCAAAGACACTGATATTCCGTGTTTTTTTGATTTATACACGTTGTAGCCGTCCGGGCGAATCTCCTCCTCAAAGGAACAGTCTTCAGTGGAATACCTGAGCTGAACAGCAAGGAATAGCGAGAATTACAAACACACCCACCAGGCTGGTTGTATTCAACCACAGAGCAAACCTTGGATGGGACAAGTCCTTCTCCCTCAGTGGGGGTTGTCCTTCTGGCTTGTCCCAGTCTCTATTCTATTCTATTCTATTCTATTCTATTCTATTCTATTCTATTCTATTCTATTCTATTCTATTCTACTCCAGAACTCCTTTCCATGTTCACCACATTAAATAAGCTTTGAATCCTGGCATGTGCTTCTCCACAGCCACCACACTTATCCTGTCCTGAGCACTGGGGAAAAAGAGTCTCAGATGCTCAGTGCTGATTTAGATGAACTGTCCTTAATTGCTGACAGTACTTAATTGAAGTCATGAGTCCTAATCCAAGTATAGAACTCCTGCTCTGTTAGAGATTTGCCTGTGCCAGGGCTTCAGGATCAGGTCTGTAGAAACGCAATGTGGCCAGTCAGTAAAACAATGCTAAAAGGTAATTTCTGGTTTTTTCCACTCAAAATTTACTGAAATTGCAAAAGACCCTTTTACAAAGTGTAATTTTCATGATAACGTGAGAACTGCCGAACTAATACCAGCACTAGTTAGGATTTTGTACAGAAGAATGTATTTTCTTAGGTATGGATTTGTAGGATTACATTTGCAATGGCCTACACAGATATTATATATCTGTAACCTCTTAAGTTATTTATATATGATATATTATATTTGTGTATTAGACCCATATCAGCAGGTCAGACCTCTCCAGATCGTTACACCAGCACTGCACTTCTTACAACTCTGGTGCTGTTTCAGTCTCAGCCACTGCAGGTGATTGAACCTGTGGTCAATAAAAGAGAATTGCTGATTATGTCTCAGTCTGCAGAGACAGAAATGTCCTTACGTGAATGTTCTGCCTGTCTGAACAAGAAAGCATATTTAATACTTTCGGGCCTTTCTCGAACACCCTCAGTTATGTGGAGTAAAATTAAGGGCATGCATTTGGTTGTCTTTTAAAAGCATGTTTTAAGTTAATAAAGTAATTTTTAAAAAGATGTTT
Organism: Machaerirhynchus nigripectus; assembly: GCA_013397975.1. NCBI lineage: Eukaryota > Metazoa > Chordata > Aves > Passeriformes > Dicruridae > Machaerirhynchus > Machaerirhynchus nigripectus. Next base: position 453,268 of record VZRQ01007228.1, read on the forward strand.
TCTCCAAAGAAAACGGTGCAATATTTATCCTCACACACACACACCATCTCAGAAAAATACGTGCATATGACAACAAATTGGGGCTGGATTGTTAGCTGTCTTTATTTCTGAGCACTCAGCCTCACTATAAAGGGTGGTGAAATAAAAGAGCTTCTTGCTCAAGAAGTGCACACTACAAACAAGAGATATTGATTGAGTCCCCGTGTCTCACCTATGCCTTTCCCTCTTCACTTCATTGGAAGGGTCTCTAGTGTGTTTTTTTAAACAAGTACCAAACAGACTTTTTAAAAATTTCCAGATTAGAATTTTTTCCACAGGAGGAATCCCAGCATGTCAGTGTATTCAGCATTCCCCCTAAACTACTGACTACAGCACACAGCACATTCAAAAACCAACCCTAGCCACCAGTTTTCCAGTGTCAGAACAGGCCATGTTGCAGGAGTCCAGGTTCAGCCCCCAGACACCATGTTTGCCCTTTTGTTCTTCCACTCCTGAGCGTGGTGCTGATAAGGTAAAGATTTACCTGCAGAGCTGCCTGGCTGGGCTGTGAGCACAGAGGTGACAGCAGGTGTCCACAACATGGAGATGTGACAGCATGGCTGCGTGCTGTTGGGTTTTCACAAAAAAAATACCCCCAACCTGCATCTAATACTCTACACCAACAAATGCAGTTTCAGTCAACGTGTGCCTTCAAAATGGTGTTACAGGAAAGGCAATTTAAAATTCTGTGATTGCTAAAGTTCAGCTGGTAGCTCCAACGGGAGCAGAATCCAGGCTCTGATTTGTTTTGGATATACATTAAAATATTAAGCTAAAATTGGCCTACCATATCATCTGAACCTGTGTACCTCATCACAGCATCGACTGATTTGAGCCCAGAAAAGCAAGGAAATTCAGAAAGAAAGGCTTAATTCTATGTTATATCCGCATTCAGAAACATCAGTGTTGCTCTTATTAAAGATAGTGGAAGCTTTCAGAATGGGCCGAGTCCTTTCCTGATTGAAATCAGCAGAAATTTTGCTGGAGTAACCAAAAAAGAATCAAGCTGTATCTTCACTGTGGCATCATGAAAAGCCAGCGCTCTGTGAAACTCAGGCTTCTGTACAGACTGAATCTGAACTGTACCTGTCAAATCCTAGAGTCCATAATGTACCCATGGGCCTTAAAAAATGAGTCTATGTCAATGACTAGTTGCTGTACCTAGTGAAAAAGCATGACCTAACCAAGTGGCACCAGTGGGGCACTTAACTCCCCAACCTCTCAGAGTCCCACAGGTGTCCTGTTATAGCAGGGCAGAAGTGGGGCAGAGGAGAAGCATCCTTTCGCCCCTCAAAATCCTTTTTCTGTTTGCAGCTTCCTAAGAGATGGCAAACCCACGTTCCTGGGAGTTGTATGCCTGGCAGCCAGCTGCCTGCAGCTCTTCTCCGAAGGAGCAACCCCTTTAAAAAAATTTTTTTTCCCCAGAATACCCGACCTGAACAGTGAGAAATTATTCACATTCTATGGCAGGGCTTAATCCGTTTCTGCAGCAGAATCACAGTCTACCACTGATGAGAATTTTAAACCTAAATGCAATTTTGCCCTGGGCTGTACTTTCTGTATATTTTGGCAAGGGACACGCAAAACATAATTTACTTTCTAAACGATGCTTCCTTTCCGGCTTGTAATAATCCCCCCAGCCTTTCAGGCAGGGGCGCTGACAAGAACCGCAGGTCCTGCGGAGAACAGGCGCGGGAAGCGGGGGGAGGGAGGGCGGCGGACACCTGAAAGCTTTGTTACCCCATTATTATTAGAACACGCCGGCTCCTTGGCCGCTGTTCCAGGGTGGAAAATCCCCCTGGGGAAAGCAGCGCGGGTGCTCACCTGCCCGTGCAGCCGCCCCGCCTCGTCCATGCACAGGTACCGGGAGCTCTGCACGCCCTTGATGGCCACGGTGCGCACGGCCACGGCGCGGATCTCCAGCAGACCTGCGGGCAGAGAGAGAG
>VZRQ01007228.1:455562-516661 GCA_013397975.1 Machaerirhynchus nigripectus
CGGCCGCCAGACCGAGCAGCGCCAGCGCGGCGGGGCGCGGCCCCATCCCGGCGCGGCGCCTCGGGGCTGTAGCGCGGCCGCAGCCGCCCCCCGGCCTTTTATAGCTCGCCCTTATCAGCCCCATCGATCCGGCCGCATCCGATATAGAGCCCATTTCATAGCCGGATCGGTCACTCCCCCCGAAAATATTGAGCGGGTGACATCATTTCGCAGGGGACACCCTGAAGTCGCTTCCTCCGCATCGGCACCTCCGAGCTTTCCGCTCCGGCCGCGGTCCCGGGGCGCTGCACGTCCCGCAGCCCCGATGTGGCGCCGGGACGGGGACCGGGGGTGGGCGTGTGTGTACCCAGCCCACCCAGAGACAGGAGGCTGCCCCGCTCCCCGCCGCGGCTCAGCCCCTGCCTTGGCCCTTGCCCGTCCTGTATTTCATTTCCCCTTTCAGAAATCAACGAGCTGCTGCCTAAACCTGGGCTCGCCGCTCCGGGCAGGGGCCGAGCGCTGGCGGAGCGGGACGGCCGCTCCCGGTTCTGGGCAGCCGGCGGGGCACAGCCGCACACGGCGCTGGTTCAGCCCGGTCCGGCCCTGCAGAGCCCGATCCGGGCCAGGTACCGGCGGCTCCGGGGGTCCCAGCGCGGCTCCGGGCTAGATCCCCTCCCGGCCATCCCCGGCTGTGTCGCTAGATGGAGCCTGGCCCCTGGGATGCGGCTGGCTCGCCTCGGGGGAGCCGCTGCCGGGGGGCTCTCCAGCTCCTATTCGTCCCCGCTTCTTACAGTGAGATTGGGGGGGAAAAGCTTGTGTGCAGTACAACTGCATCGCCCGATTTCAGCTTCAAAAAGAAATGTTCTTCTGGTCTGCGCATGGATTTTTTCCACGTGGGCTCCTCCCAGGGAGCTCACTCAGCGAGTGCACCAGGGGAGATGGAAAGAAGCAGACACACAGATTTGGGGGTTTTCCACCCTATTTGCATCTCAGAGGTGTTTAAAGGGATTGCTGCCGACTTTTCTGCTGTACATCCAAACTGATCATTGAAGGAATTTGCTCAGATTTCAAAAGAGAAAACCGATAATTTCATAGAGAGAAAAAAAAAATTTCTTTCCCCCACGGACATTAAATAACAATTAAACAAGACATAACCCCACCTCCCCAGCAGCACTTCTCTGAAACAACAACGCTTCTGGCAGCTTCCACAACCTGTTTTTATATTTTGCTCCTTGTTTGCTTTCATCCTTTTGTCTCTACACTTGCATCTCCCTCCTGCAAGCACTCACACAAATAACTTTTCTTCACGAGCAATCTTAGCTCATTGAGGGTGAGCACATGGACAAGGCCGTGCAAAAATCCAGAGTCTTGTAGGATGATGTCTTGCACTTATTATCATGTGCAGCTTAAGGTGTATTTAACTGGAGTTAATGACATCAATCAGTCTGAGTTTGAATGATCAGGGTCCCGAGTAACAAACTCACCATGAGGGAGGGATTGAATCTCATCAATCATTTCAAAAGCAGCCACTGCTTTTGATTAGCTTTGGGTATTTTTGGTGATCAGCTTGAGGCACCCAGAAAAGACCCTAGTTTTTTTCCTGCATGGTTGCTGAATAATTAATAAGGATTTGAACCACTTCTCACTCAGGTGTCTCCTGCAGCATCCTCCAAATCATGGGCTTTCCTACCAATTCTGGTCTTCCCTACACCACGGAAGTTCACAATATTGTCAGCCCAGTAAATAATACTAAGGCATGCAAGTGCCTAATTCTTTTTTTCCTCTGCAATGTTATTACATGGCTGCTACAAAGGCAGTTACTGCCCCGCAGCCCTGGGCCCCACAGCAGTTGTGCATGTAACTCATCCAGGCATTCTTCAAGGTACTGAGCACCCACCACACACGCAGAGGTTATGGTCTGAAATTAATCTGAAAGGCTTTTTTAGCTCAATTTTTCTCTGCATCTCAGCGGACAGAAGCTATTTTATGATCACTACTTCTGCTACTCTAGTGTGAATAATAATCATGAGGCTTTATTTTCTGCATCAAGATGTTCAGGCTGCTTTCAAGCAGTAAGGAACTGATGCTTGCAACTTGTTCATTCATCTCTGTGAAGATCAAAAATTGAGGCAGAAAGGACAAATCACTGGTGCTAAACAATATTTCAAATCAGTGAAAAAGCTGGCTATAAAGGGGAAGTTCCCAACAACTGATGGAGAGCCTTTGAAAATTATTTTCATTGTTGCTGTTGCTGATGTTACATGGGCTGATGTTAAAGGGCTCATGTCTAATCAAATTAAAACAAAAATTAGGCACCTAAGTAATTTTTTGGAACGGCCTTTCTTGTTAGGGGAAGGTTTCAACCTAAATAATTTGTCCACGTTCCCCTATAGTCCCTGAAAGAGGTAAGTGCCTGAAAACACTTCACTGGACTGAATAGTACCAATCCTATCACAGAACAGCTGCTGAAGTGATATGGGTTAAATATACCCTGGAAGTGTTCATTTCTTTATTGCCTCTGTAAAAAAAAAAAGCCTAGATGATTAACTCAGATCCACAGCTTATTTTTAGCTAGAGATAAACGAGCTAATGAATGTCACTGTTTTCAAAATACAAGAGTTGCAACACATGATTTTCATTCCAGTTCCTGTCTGTGTCACTGAACTTTATCATTTATTGGCATCTTTTACCAAAGTTCAATAGAAAGACACATGTCTTTGCATGTTCCTACAAATGCATTTGCAGGAAAAAGAGTATGTTTGCAGAACGAATGTACTGTAGCGTAAATCACACCATCACTTCCAGTGCTGGACCTGCTCCCTGCAGCAAGGAAACCTGGTAGTGTTGGATTTTCTGCTTTTATGAGGATAGGAAAAACAACCAAAAACCCGGGAGGAAAGTCTTATAGAACAAAAATACCTCCTGACCAAACAGCACACAATTGCAAAAGCATTTTCACCTGTTGCAATGAATCATTTATTTCCACTGCACTTTTCAATGTCCCAGTGTAATTTCTGCAGAACGAGAAGTCCAGCTTCAGGTAATAACGAAGCTGAAGTGAATTTGTTTTGGAAGAATATAATTATCTCTAATTAAAAGTCAAACATCCAGAGATCCTGGAACACACCAAAAAGGTTGCAGAGGGCTTGTGCCATACTGGATAACAACATCATTGAAACCAACTGAAAAGAAACTAAGGCAGGTGGCCACAAAAATGATCGGAAAATAGGGCAAGAAGCCACCCATGAGTCAATGTTGGTCATAGCAGGCTACCTTGTGGTGGAGACCAAAGGAAAAATTACATAGGTGAGTCACTCAAGATTGAGTGAGGGTCAAAACGTGATAAACTGGATGTGTTTAGGATGAAGAGACGTTTTCTCAGTTATGGAATATCTTTGGGATATGATGGTGAAAGCTTTGGTTGTGCAAGTCACAGCAGAAAGAGGAAAATATCTCAGACTTTCTGCTTCCTTTGGGGTGTCTTTGGGACCTCCTGCAGATTTTGTGGTTGGGATTACACGAGTGTGATCCAGTACTGCTTTTGAGAAGAGATCTGTCAGTCTTCCCCCCTTTTCTCTGGAGTCAGAGGTGGGAGAATTACAGAGGCGGCAAATGCTCTGAGGGCAGTGAGGTTCCAGGCAGGGCTGAAGATGTCAGTGCTAATGCCGCTGGTTTCTGGTTTCTGCTGTAGTCCCTGCCAGTCATCCCAGAAGTGACAGAGAAAAGAAAATTATTTTACCCGTGGCAGAGGGCCAGCCAAGCAGTCCAGCCTTTTCTCTTGCTTCTGGTGGAGAAGAATATGTCAGGAGAATGAGGGAAGGCAGAAGTGAAGACACAGGACACTGCGATACGCAGTTATTCGAGCACGAGCTTGTTCTATAAAGAGCCTTATCAGCACAGCACAAGTTAAAAAACCTGCCTAAGAAGGAGAGGTTACTCCACCATATGTCAGGGACTGCTCTGCTTCCCAGCTGCTTCTGCAATCCAAGAGGCAAGGAGGTGACAATATTTCTCCCCGGGCTGTGAATGAGTGCAGAATTGAGATTCCACAGCTCCCGCTGCGCGCGCCCACTGACAGGATGTCATAGGATGGGACGGGCACTCACTGAGTCTCTCCCCCGATACCACAGTCCTCAGTGAATCTGTAGGATTCAAATGCATCAGATACTTACAGATTTTCCAAATGATCCGCTTCCAGAGAGGTTCTGCTTCTAAAACTGCTCTGCTGAGGAAGGTCAACACGCTGGGGAGATTGTTGCTACTGTAATTTGTGTGTGTTGTTGCTGGTTCTTTCCAGCGAGCACAGCCAGACAACCAATTCCAAATATCTCTCACCATTCTGTTATCTAATGCTTCCTCAGCTATTGCTATCAGTCAATGCATTCCGGAGAGCAATGCTGAGCCTGGAATCGACTTGGAGCTTGCACAGCCAAATGGTATCTTCTGGTTAGGTCTGCTCTAAAGCTCACAAAATTCCCATCAGCTTCAAAATGCTAAGTGCGTTTTTTTCATCGCTGCAAGCCATTATTTCATGGTTGAGAAGAATTTAATCCACCCCATCTTTTCTGTGTGCTCTGAAATCCTTTATCATTCTGCTACAGCAGAAACCTTACAGAATTGATGGGATCATATTCGGTACAGTGCTTCTCCAGCACCTTATTTACACTAACCCAACAAAAGCTGGGTTTTTATTATGTTTTGAGGAAACCTTCATCCTGCAACAGAAATGAATAATTGCAGGTTTCTGTGCCAACAAATTACATTTTGATTTCCAGCTTGACCTAGGGAGTAGTGCCCTTGGACTTTGTTTACACAATGTGTTTGTGGAAACCATGAGGAAAGCTTTTCTAGAAGAGGGTAACTCTAGATCATCAGCTTCTCAGTCAAACGTGGTATCCTTGGAGCATTTACCTGTGTTCTTTTCCTGCCAGTGACTAAATAATGCTGTCTTCATCACAAGTTCCAGCTTCACTGGAAATATTTCTTGTTTAATAGACAGAGGACGGGCCAGCAGAAGAAGATATACCAGAAATGCTTCAAACTAGCAAGAGTGCATACTCAGAGCTGTGGTCGTGTACAAATACATCTGGGCAGGCAGAATTAATCAGGTGGTCTTATTCAGCCTGATAAGGAGACAATTCCCACAAAATCTCTCCTAAAGACCATAGGAGGAAGCCAGGATTTGCAAAGACTTTGACAAGACCAATACAAGGCCCATGAAAACAAACCTGACCCCGGAACAATTTCACTGGCTGAAGCCTGGGATGAATTTGTTCCACAGAGGTCTAACTTTCACTGGAGGTACATTGTTAAGAAGGACACTGAGCCGGGGCGCTAAGGTGATGATTTTTTGGGAGTCAGAAGGAAGAAGGAGAGGTATGGAAGGGGTTTAGCTCTGCCTGTCTGTTTGGTGAGACACCGAATCCCCCCTTTCCCTTGAAGCTAAACCACCTCAGAAATGTGATTATGCCTTTGCTTAAAGGCAGGTGTTTTCTCAAAAACATCTGGGATAATAATCCCGATTTGTTGTAAAATTGATACCACAAAGTCTTCTAAGCAGGAAGATGATAATAAATTATATCACTAAAGGTATTTATTGTGCTTATGACCATCTAAGTGGCGTTTTAGCCAGAGTCAGTTAGCCTCGACTGAGAAACTCTGGGAGAGTTATGGCTTATGTGATGCCAATAATCAGACCACCCTATAGGGACAGATTGTCCCTACACAGGTTAGTTCTGGATGGCTCAGTCCTGTTAAGACTGAAGGATGTGAAAATTAAGAAATATACCTGTCTGGGGAGCTTCCACTTCAGATAGTTGTGGCTTTTCTTGTTTTTGGTTTTTTGTTTTTTTGTTTTTTTTTTTTTTTTAATTTGGGCTTCAAATGCTTGATCAAGATCAGATTAAAAAATTAGTGTGTGCTGAACACATTACAACACTTCACCGTGTTGGGGAGTAAAAGAGGTAGAAAGGGAGTTAAGGAAGCCAGCTACGACTCACAGTTTTCTTGCTGTCTTACATTTCATGCTACACTGCTGCTTATCACTACTAGGAGTTGCAAGGCACCAACAGAACTGTATAAATCGTTAAGAGATGTAAATGATTATCAAATGCAGCCCACGAGTGCTTATTCACCTGCTGTCATCACCTTTGATTATGATGATGCTGCAGGAAGGACTGAAACGATGAAGCCCTTTATGAAACAGCCTGAACAAATGTAAACTCGAAAACGTAGTACAAAGTTTCCTAATGATTTAAGGCTGTTAAGAATATTTTGCACACAGACGTAACCTCAGCTTCTGGAGAGCAAAATGATTCAGCTGAATCAACACAAGTCTAACCTTTCACTCCGGCTCATACGCTGGGCCTAAAACCCTGGAGAAATACCTTAGAAAAAAAGAAAAATTATCGTGCAACTCCTCCAAAATCTGTTTAGTACATGGAGTTCCTTCACCTGGACTTTAAAAAGTGTGGTGATATATCTTGCCTCCCTTCTCAGAAGAGACTCCATCCTTAACATTGGTGACAGCCATGTAGGAGGTTTTTACAGTGACTTTGCTCAAGAGGCGAGAGAGGAAGATTACTAATAAACTGTTCTTCCTCTTGGAGGTGATGGGAAGTAATTTTCATCTGGAATGAGGCCTGCAGCCCAGCCTGGGCGTAGCTGCACGATTTGCCAGGAGTTGGGAAACCGAGTAACTTTCTCTGATGTTCCTTATTGCAACTGGTCCCCTTTGCTGCCACCAGATGTGGCTGTGGGACATTTGGGGTCAAGAACTGAAGGGCAGAGGTTACGGAAGCATCCTGCCAAAGCAGCTAGAAGTGACCTTTAGCTGACAAAGCAGAAGCAACACGGGATCTAAAAGAATGGTATTCAAATAGCCAGTCCATCCAAAACATTGCATTTGGATTGATCCTAATCAGCCATAATTTCCTAGTTTAATGGCCAATTAAAAGGCCGTTTGAAAGTAAGAGAGGCAGAACAAATCAGCATGGAAAGAGAATGGATGGTCTTTAGAAAGTAATTCAAGTTTACTTAGGTTTTACACATCTGACTAGTGAGGAAACGAGTGAGTAATGGATGTCTTACTCCAGAAGTAATTCAGCCTCATTAAATAACTTGTTTCAGCGAGAGACAAAATCTGAAGCACCACTGGAAAATAAAATGAAATATCTGCTTTACAACAAGGTATTTATGAGTCTAAACATCACAAATATTGGAAGGAATGTAGAATCCCCCACTATCTGGCTATTGTGTGTTGTGTACACTGATTTGATGTAAGAAGCAGAGTTAAACTCAATATTTTTTATGTGCGTTTACAACTGTGGTCAGACATATAATGGTCAGAACAATTCCATTTTACCATTTTAAAACGCCAAATATTTTTTATGTCAAACGCATCTTCAATTTGTTTTCCCTTTTCTGAAAACAAAACCCCTTAAACATTTCAAGCAGAAAGTGAGAGCCCCACTGCCTCTGGTCCTTCCATGTCTGGAGGCACCAGGAAGATCCTTGCACGACCAGAGGCAGAGAGCCCTCAGTTCCTGAAGTCAGCAGAGCAGACAGAGGTGCTGAGGATGGAAAAGTGGAGTTGATGGTGCCTCTTTCACATGGATCAGTGCACAGTTCAGACACTCCTGGTTGTGGATCTCTTGGTTTAAGAAAGTCCTTTTGCAAAGGGGGCTCTACAGATGGTCACACACCACACACACGCACACTCCCCCCAGTTAATTCAGAATTTAACCTGTTTCCCAGCATTCCCAGAGCAGGGCAGGAGGCCTTCTCCACTCCGTGTGTGAGGCACCGAGGTTCCAATCAATGGCAAAGGCTCCCTGAGACCTGTCTATTGCTCTTTATCAGAGGCCTCCAGCAGATAAAGCCTGTCACAGAACAGCTACCGATCGCTGCCACTGCAGCCTCACTCCAAGGAGGAGCTGCTGCTGCAAGGCAGGAGATGCCCTTTTTTCCATTCCCTGGGCCGACAGGACGCTGATTGTCAGCAGTGTGGCTTGGACTCAGCCAGGGAGATGTTCCACTGACAGTGTAATGTTGTAGAAGGAAGTGGCCAATACTGGTGACGTCAAGAGCAACAGAAGCTGTGACTGAGCCCTGCACAAACCCTTTCAATTCATGCCCCAGTTACCAGCACCCCATTCTCAAAAGACAGTAATCCCCAAATTTATGGTTTTTTTCTCAAACACACACACAGGCAGCGATGGCAACCCTTCCCACGGCAGATAGCAGATCCAAAACCCCACTGATTTATCATTCACCCCTCATTCCGACTCCCTGACTTACATTTCCTTTAGAGCTGCAATTTAAATTAATATTTGTAGTTTAGTCCTGTTAAGGCTTCAGGAGAATGAAGGCTGCATTTTGCCTTGCATCTTATGAGCATGAAAAAAAAAAAGCAACAACACCACGTTTTCCCTTCCTCACATAACAAGATGCACAAGGAGTGGATTTTGTAGTCCCCCAGGCAGCACATTTATTCCTGGAGAGCCTTGCTCCCGTTACAGCTGTGGACACACATGGCTCCGGCTTTTCCAATTTCAGATCAATGAGCCACCCAGCAACGAGCACGGAGCTGGCAGGTCCTCCTCATTCATCTGAGTGAAATGAAAGGGAGCTCAGTTCTTGGCTCCAGTTTTCTGTCACTCCATTGTCATTCAACAAAACAGACCGAAGAGAAAAGCGATCAATCCATAAACTCGTGAAGCCTCAGTCTCCAGCTGTCATCAGCTTTGAGCCCCCTCCACTGATCTTATCTGTTGCAGAGTGATTGAAAGTAATTTGTTTTGGTTGAAAGTAATTTGTTTTGGAGAGTAATTAGATTATCTCTTGGGGGGCTTCCTACCTGGCGACCCAGTGTTTCTCCTTCCCCAGTGTTTCTCCTTCGCTTGCTGCTCATTAACATCAATTACCATAGAGACACTCTTCAAAGGAAGGCTTGCACTGCCCAGGGTGGGGAACCTATTAAAAAATATGCTTCTCATTCCTGCCAGGAGATAATAAACCTTCTGGTGTCACACAATTATTTGTGGGTCAGACATATATATGATCCCGCTGGGGCTTAAACCTTCCATTTGCCATCCCGTGCGAAATGTTTAGCAATTAGGAAACGAGCTGGATCTCTCTACAACGGTGTATATTGAATAGAACAGGCTCAAGCACAGTATCTGGGAACATTTCCCGACACTGGATGAATATCCCACACTTGCAGAGGTACTGGGATGGCAAATGAAGTGCGTGCCTGTAGGGGAAAGTGCAGAGAGGCTCAAAAGGTCATACTCCGATTCTTGTCCCCAGAATCAACTCTTTTTAACTGAGACAATCTGTATGCTTATGTAAATGACACAGCACTGATAAGCATCATCATAAAACCAGTATCTATTTCTTTTCTGCGGTAATGTGAGTGCCAAATGAGTGGCTGCCTGACTGGGACATTTACTGGTAGTGATTACATCATTGCTACCGTGCCGTCCTACAGAACAACACAGAATACAGAAGAGCCATAGTGATCCACCTACTGGACCAGGTCTCTTCTCAGGCATAGCAAATCCGAGTAATAAATGGCCCTGGTTATGCCTTCACTTACCAATATTCAGTCCAAAATTGTCTCTCGTTGCATCTGATTTCTGTGCTGCTCGGGAAGTAGCAAAACATATAGAGGGAGCAGAAATTACCTCTAAAGGTAAAGTTTGCTTGTGTAGATGTTGTGTAGAGGTCCCAGAGTCACTGAAAGCCCCGGGCTGGCCCTGGGCATGCAGGATGAGCTGGGATTGACCACAAGGAAGCTGGGGGAGAAACGTGGTGAAAATACCCTTGTTCTGCAGCTCGTGGTTACCTGGTCCATAGGGACAGGAGTTTAAGTTGGGACAGCCTGAGTCATAATGGCAGGGAATCATCAGCAGGGCTTGTAGTCATCAAACCCCACCCTTTTAGGTGATCCTGGTTCTCGAGGTTTAACTCCGTGCTACAAATCCTTTAAATGGCTTTTCTGAAGAGCTGCTAAGCGCTAACCTCTGAAGTAAATAAGTGCCTTTTTTCCCCCTCTTTTTCATTTGTCTTGTTTGAGTAATTAGGTCATTATATCTGAAAGTGATTGTTTCATGCGTGCCAAGAGCGAATAATGAAGACCTTTGATGAATCCAGCGAGCAGCATGTAAATGTGGGGAAGGAATGCAGAGGCAAAGGAATGACCTTTCTGGAACAGAATTTCTCCCCGCGCCACCATTTTTATCCGCATTAAAGTCAGCTAATGCGTTTACTTTTTCCTGCTGTGTGTATTCTTCAGAGCTTCCTTTTCCTAATAAAATGCACATTGTCCAAAGGGTTTGCAATGTTCTTTAAATAGGCTACTGCGGGCTTGTTTGTGAGCCAGCCAGTGGCTGCTTGTACAGAGCTAAACGTTTCCTCTTCCCACAGCTTTCGAGGAGTGCTTAGAACTTAGGTATTTAATCAGATTGCATTTATATAAGGTTGATATTAATGCCAAGCTATGGATGGTCTGTAGCCACCTCTCCGGACCCTAACCATGAAGATGAATGGAGGCAAAAAAGTAACCTGATTTTGTTACCCGTTAAAGTGGTAGTTGAAAAATAAAACACAAGGACCAAATATGGAAAATAAATAACCTTTTGTTTCTCAGGACTGATCCTCACAGGTACGGGTGGATTGACTCATTCCAGTCAGCAGCTCATGTGGGTGACTGTGGGATGTCACTCTACAGCCCAGTGAAATTAGACTTTTGTTTCTGTGCAGTGGAGGGGGGGTAAAGTCTGTTTTGGCACCATTTAAGCTTGAGTCAAAATAAATGGTTTGAAGGAAAAGGCTTCCCTCTTTGCTGTGCTTCAGTTTGCTTTTGGGAGTAAGTGGCATCAGAGCATGGGGACTGAATTCCCTTTGGAATAAACCAGGCCTGGATTTGTGCTCAGTGAGGCCCCCTGACATGGTGTTAGCCCCCAGTGGCCACTGAGTCCGTGGTATCGGGTTAGACCTTACCTGAAGCAACTCCCTTGAACCATGTCCAGTGTGGATGCTGGGTCCTCAGCACGCAGGAACAGTTATGGGATAATCCAGGATATCCACATCATCTTCTGGTTCCTTAAATAAATACTTTTTTTCCCTGTGACAGACAGCAGGTCTGCAGTAAAAAGCAGACAGCAGTAATTCCAAGTCTAGCGCTTTGTTGCTATGATTCTCAAGTGTAGGTCCAAGCAATAATGGGGGGGGATTATCACTGACTTCTTACTTACTTGTGGGAAAGCTAGCAATGCAACAGTGCAAAGCAGGCTGCTAGGCAAAATCAAAACCAAAATGTGGATCAAAAGAGGCGAAATCTGTGGCAAAATCCCTGAATTCCCTGTGGGGGAAACTGCAGTTTTCCCAGCTAGAAAATTGAAAATTGCTCCAAATCTTAATGGGGAGATGAGGCAGGTCACATATCTCAGAAATATTGTGGACAGATACCCTGTTTACAGTTGGCTTACAGTTTTGAGTCACTTTTGGGACTATGGAAGAGAGAAAAAGAGTTTAAAGACTAAGCCTCCTTTCTGGAATGCAATACAGCAAGTAGGAGCTAATTCTGAAATGAATTTCTCAACCACGGAATCACAGGACAAGAAACTTTCTTAATAGTTTTGTTAGACCTCGTGTGTGTTTTGTTAAGGCTCCTGTGGGCCTTAAATCTCCTGCCTACAGAAACCCTCTGTCCCTTCTTGATTCTCTGCTACTGTAATGTAAGAAAGGAAAAGATAAAGCGACACACAGTCAACCCTTCGTGTCTTTTTACCCACTGAATTACTGACAAATGGAACTGCCAAATCATTTTCTGTGCACACCCTGGAGGAAAAATACTGTTCGTGTGGGTGGTTGATCAGGAACTCTTTAGAAGCACAGCACAGAGCCTTTTTAAAATTTGCAGGTTACTCACCTAGAAGTGCCAGGGTGTGAATTAGGGATCCACTTGTCCAGAAGGGGAGGAAATACCACAGATGTGCACATCCTAAATACAGAAATTTCAGCAGCTTTTCTCTTTGAGACAGATACAAGTCACAGACCTAGGTTCGTATTAGAAAATATGCACTGACTACTGTTTGAACAAGCAATCACAGGTTAATTAATTAGTCAAAGTAATCAAATCTCTGTGGGCAATTTGCTGTCATGGCACATTCAGCCACCCTGAGCTAAGAGGTGAATTCCTAAGAAAACAGAAAACAACGTTAGCAAATTACAAAATACCAAATGCAGTTGCAAGGAGTTTATCAGCTCCTGCTTCCCCTTATCCTGAGATTCCAGAACTGGCCTTCTTCCAGCACTTCCAATTCACGACCACAGCTTTGCCCACCACACCCCGTGGTGGCTTTGCTGGCTCTGCCTTTCCCTTCTCGATGCTGCTGGGTAAGCTTGGTGAATTCCCTGGCGGAAGAACAGGGCTGTGAGGGATCCCAGCAGAAGAAAATGAAACTCCAGCACCCTCTTTATTTGGCTGACACGAGGGACCTGTACAATCTGGTTCATGAAAGGGATGTTGCAGGACGGTGATTACAGGGAAAGTTCAGCTGTATTTCCCTTTGAAATACAAAAGGGTGGTGTTCAGGTGATGGATTCGAACATCCACGGTCCTTTTGATGTCTGCAGGCTTTGCACCTGCACTTGTGGAGGCCTGGACACCTTTGCTGCGAGCAGGCCTCTGGCAGCTGGCTCTACAAAAGGCCAGCAGGATGCACATCACTCTCAAGGGCCGCTCTCCTTCCTCAGCCTGCCTCAAATTGTACGTTGTCGCCTTGCTTTGGTGACGGCTTGGTTCGTTTCCTCCTTGCTCACCTTCAAAGAATGAGCAACCCGGCCCCACAGATTTTGCTGTGTTGCTGTAGGGACGGCCAGGGTCCAGCATTTGTTCTTGGAAGCCCACTCCAGCCCTACTGAGGAGCACGGGAAGGCTTGGCTGTGGTGCCAAGTGCCCCCAGCCCACCATGAAAGAGCTGAGGGTATCCTGGAAAGCAAAGGAGATGTGCTGGGGGTTAGTTTGGACACAAATCTTACTGATTTTGGTCTCTCACCCCTGTATTTAATTACCTTTTACTTCTCGACTCAACTCTAGTGCCAAAGCAAAAAAGAGTGACAAAACTTCATTATCATTCAAAAACTGTGTTCCAGCAGCAAACCTCTCCATGTCACAGCTCAAAAGCAGAATGCACGTTCTCACCCAGAAATGGGAATGACCGTCACTGCTTTTTGAAATACTTGGGGAAAAAAAAATATCATTGCATTTGAGACACTGTTTGATTTAGAGAGTTGCCCACGTCTTCCCAGGTAAATGCTGTGCTGGTCACGCTGCCTGCTGCCAGCTCCCTGTCTTGCCAGGCTTGGGGCTTTTAAGGTTGCTGTGTTAAACATTAGAGCTTACTCCACAGAACATCATTTTCCAAATTCATAGTCTCCCTGCTTTCCAGCTGGGTCTTATGTTAAGCCTTCTGATTTAGGGGTTGGGTAAACCCAGAACCTTGGTGTTCAACATCTTTCAAGTATTTTGCTATGACTGGAAGAGTGTGTCTGGAGGGATTTGCAAGGACCTAAGTTTGGCTGGAATGAGTCAGAGTGAAGATGAATTTAGTGCAGGACCCTGTCAGTCTGGTTGTAGTTGGCTACAGGTAACTACAAAACAAGATAAAAAGGAACACACAGAGTCATTCTTCAACCTAAGGCAATATTTGTTAGAGGGACTTTTTGAAACAAAGGTTGCAACAATTTTTCTTTTTTTTCCCATTAGGGTTTCAAACAAGGTGACCAGTGCTGATTATATACTGATTTCTATTTTTTCTTTTTAAAGGGCCTTCCCTTGAGCCCTTTTGAAAACAGGCATCACATTTGCTCTCTTTCCTTCCTCTGATACTAAGGCTGGTGCAAGCAGTGTCATATCCCAGTCATCAGTTCAGTGAGTCCATATCTGAGCTCATCTAAACTCTGATACCCTTTGGTCGAGAGCACTGTGGTTAATTACCCCGTTGGATTTGCCCCAGGACACAAAGAAAGCACAATGGATGGACACTTAGACAATTAAAACATCGTTAATATGGCAAAATGTGTAACAGCACTTCATCAGCTCATCTCTCTGTGGTACTCAGCGTGGTCTAAACCCTCCATCTAAATAAGACTTTTAATACTTTTTTTTTTTTCCACATTGCTCACCCATTGCAACTTTTTTTTTTTTAAATAAACACATAAATTAAAGAATCTCATGTTTTATCTTCTAAGTTTTGAAACACAAAGAACAGAGAAGCGCCGTGTCTTTTAGGCAGGTTTTCAATCTGCCAGTTCCCATCGGGGCGCGCCCGTCCGCCCTCCCCCTTCCCCTTGCGAGGAGCACATTCCTGGCGGACTCCGGCTGAAGCGGCTCTGTTGTTCCCAGCGTGCCCTGCCGGCTCGCAGCCCATGCCATGACACAGCATTCCTCCCGCTTTGTTTGGGCTGTGCCACCCGGAGCTGACATTTAGCAGAGTGGCATTAATGCCTCCCCGGGACAAGGGGCCTTGTTGAGCGCAGTCAGCTGAGGCTGCGAGTCTGAGGCACGGACGTGAGTGGGGTGTGGAGCCGCGAGTCCCGAGAGGATCTCTCTCCCTTTCCCTGGGGGTGTAGGGCTTGTTTTGCCATGGATCTGGCCATGGGCAGCGGTTGCACCTTTGAGGCAGCCGGAGAGGGCAAAAGCATCCCTCCTTGGGGATGAGGGACTGCCGTTTACCTTGGCACTTTTAGGGGACAGGCACTGTGGGGAAGACTTTTCCAAACTCCGTACAGACAACTTGCCCTGTACCCATGAGTGGTTAGCCCAGATTTTTTTCCTCTGAAATGGGATGAACAGGAGGACCCACACGGTATGCAGCACACGCTGGATGTATTTCCTTACCAGCATCTGATTTAGGGCTTGACTTCACCGAAGGCAGTGGAAGAATCCCTTCTCGCTTCAGTAAACCTGAAGCAGGGCTGCAATATAAAGCATTCTGCAGCTTGTAAAGTATAAAAGCTTGTGTTTGTTAATTAATCACCCCAATACATCTTTAAATTAGCAGCAAATGCTCTTTTAAAGCCATCACAGGGAAAAAATTTTCACAACAAACCATCCTCTCTGCCAAAGGAGGCAGCTTTTGCTAATAGAGGCGTGTAGGTGTTAGCTGGAAAGGAGAACTAAATAGTAAATGTTTGCTTTCTACTTAGTGAATGTCTGTCATAGCCCTGCTAAGTAGCCAGAAACAAATTATGTGTGAAACTCAGCATCCCTCTCCCTCTTTCTCTCCCGTGATTGATATTTGCTTATGCAGCCCAAGTCCTTAATTTAATTAACAGGAATATGCTTATTTTACAAATTATAACCTTGTAATCTCCTCAGCAGGGAAAAAAGGAGCGTTTTTACCACAGGCTATTCTTCGTTGCACATCATTTTATTACCAACATTGTTGTGGCCTTCTATTTCTTAAAAAAAACAACAAAAAACATTAGACTTTCTGATTATTTCCACTAACTTCCAAGTGGGTTTTACTTACGGAAATTTTATGGGAAAGCCACAGAAATTTCCTGAGGCTGCGTGCCACTAAACAGACTTCTAGAGTAGCTCAGTTTTTTAAGTGCTTGTGTCAAATATAAAATGAATTAGCACTGACTGTTTTTAACATTTTCTCTCACAGAATTATTGGGTGGATTTGCTCCTTGTGGATTTGCTCGGTTGCCCGTTGCTCCAATGGGTTTGTCATCATTTTGAACGAAATTGAGAACTGTGAACTTCAGTGAGATTTCACAGATCCCCATGAAAGGTAAAAAAGTAACAGGTGTTGATGGGTAGCAGAGGTATTTTTAGGTGTGTGTGTGCATGTTTACATCTACAGACACATTCACAGAGCTGCGCCTGCGGTGTTTTTGTGATCCCCTGTGGAGAACCTGTGCTGGATCTGCCTTAAACGTGGGTTTATGATGGCCAGTTCATTCACTCTTCCCTTTTATCAAGGAATATATCCTTCAGTGCACTCCCACCAGCAGCACAAAGAGATATATCTATCCATGGTCACATGCAAAAGAAATGCTGTTAACACAGCACCCTGTGCAGGTGAGTGCCCGACCGTCCCTGGCAAACCTGCAAAGGGAGTGGGTCTCTCTGCACAGTCCAGGGGACGGCATGTTTGGTGCTCCTGTGATTAGAATCAGAACAAATTGGCAAGGCATGTGCATGTTTGCTTCCATATTTTTCTTAATTAACTCCTGGAGAGAGCAAACAATGAATAAATGCAAATTTGTCCCGCGTCATCTTCCAGAAATCTAATGGAAAGGAACCTCAGATTTATGTCACGAGGAGAAGGGAATGTGGTAATTTTCAATCTGCAACTCTGACACCCTCATGAACACCCACAGCTTTTTATTAAATGTACATCTGGTCCTTATTTCTGCATCTGCTCACCTTTCTGTAAGAGTCAGAAGGTGATTACAGCAGAATATTTCCATGACTATCAAACCCTAATTCGGTGTGGGCCATTCGGTGACTGCACTTGGTAGCCTTATTTATTTTCTGTCATCACTTAAGCAGAAGAGCAGAACTTATTTAAAAGTTTTCAAATAACTGAGCTTAAAACGAATAATGTAGCATATGCTTCCAAGCACATCCCTCCCCTCATTCTGTGAGGCCGCTGCTTCGCTCTCACCTGACCTGCAAGCACAGAATACCAGGAGACCCTTTTTACACCAGCTCCACCTGAACGGGTGTTCAGTGATTTTTCAGCCTTTATTCACAAAATGCTCTGAATATTTCCTTCCTGTTCTTCATTTTGCTGCATACCTGTGACTAAGAGCTAGCTGAGGCTCACAGGGTCCAAATTAAATCCTAATGATACGTGATAATTATTTTATTAGAGTCACCCAGGTTGCCTAGGAGGACTTTGTTTGGAAGTATGGTAATTGCAGCCCTACTTCTAAATGTGAACGTTGCCATCGTGGTATTTGTTTGATAATAAAAAGTGTAAAAGCCCAAGACTGAAACGAAATGCCTGAATTTTTAACCTCAGGGAATATTTTGATGGACTTGCATCACATTAACGTTTGTGCTTGTATTTACTCCTTTACTCCATATTTTGGACTAAGATATATTCCAAAATGATAGCATTTACTGAAGAAGCTCTAGTCTAGTACACCCCAAGGAATAATCACGTGAGATCATCTTACTCCATGAAGTCACATTCTTTGCTATTTACTAACCATTAATCCAAAATATCAACTCCACGCATTATTTGCCAATGGTATTTTATGGCTACAGTACCCATTATGTAATTTAAATTGTGTATCTCTGTTTATATGTATGTTTAAATGAACCAAATAAACAGCAGGAATTAATTTGTTGCAAATCACCGCCTTGGCTGCGACTAGTGTTTCTAAAGATTTGCAGAAGATGCTAAAGTTCTGACCCTTGAGGTCAAAGACTTTCAGTTTAGCTTACTCTGTGATTTCTTGGGCTTCCATTTATAGATCTGACTTCAGCAGCAATCAAATTCTTTCCAACACAATCACTATCAATCCCTATTGAACAGAGAGCCACGTGAGATGGCTGTCTATGTAGATATCTTTCTGATGAAAACACACTTCGCTGTGGTTATTCCGTCGGGGCATGGGACTATCACAGCTGTATTTATAACTCACATAGCTCCATAAACACCCAAGTGCTTTTCCTTGACCACCCCAAGCCTGCTAAAAAACCCTGTGCTGAAATGCCCATGCTGTGATTGCTAAAACAGATACAGCCCAGTGAATCACATCTGATAGCTTATCAGGGAGCACGAACAACCTGGTTTTTATGCTTTTCTGGCTCGTAAGCAGACACTCGGTGTTCTAGTTCTCCTTCCACCAGGGTTTGTGGCTGGTACACCTTGCTCTTCAGAGCTCCTCACGGGCTGAGCTTGGCCATGGCTGGCTGCAAACTTGTTTGGTCACCCCTGCAGCCCTGAGACGTGGGGAGAGAAACTGCAAAGGGCTGAGGGAAAAATGAACTGTGGGCAAGTCAGAAGCTCTGTGCTAAACTGAATAGAAGAATTTAACACAGAAGATGAAAACTAAGGGCGGATACAGGTGCTGACCAGAGCGGTTAGAGAGAGCTTAGAACTTAAACAGGATAGATTCAGGTTAAATATGAGGAGGAAGTTTTTTGAAACGAAGGTGGTGAAACACTGGCACAGGTTGCCCGCCCAGAGAGGCCCCATTCCTGGAAACTCCCAAGGTCAGGTTTGACAGGGCCTTGAGGAACGTGATCTTGTTGAAGATGTCCCTGCTCATTGGACTAGATGACCTCTAAAAGTTCCTTCCATCACAGACCATTCCGTGACTCTGTGATTCTCTGGAAGTAAACCCACCCTGACAAGAACACAGCAGGCAGTACATGTGCACCAACATCTGCAGGAACAAATCTGAGTCACGGGTTGGATGCAGGTATGAGTCGCTCCCACGTTGGCAGAGTTTGCATCACTGCTCTTCTGATCCGTGCCAGCAGGCAGGTCCAGGCCCATGCTTGGGTAAAGCTTGGGTGTCTTTGGCCTTGGGAGTCTTTGGCCTTAGCATGGTGCATAAGCTCTCCAGAATCAAATCTAAACAAAAGAGTTCAAGGAGCAGAAAAAGTGGGAGAGAAATGGAAGGCGATGGGAGAGAACACATCAGGAAAGGTGGTAGAAAATCAAAAGAGGAGTATGTAAATGTGTCAAAACAGGATGTGGAAGAAGGGAGGGTGTTGTCTTGGATGGTGGCTGGTTCTGGGCATAATGTGAGGAGGAAGCTGGGCACAGGCAGGGCCTCTGGGGAAAGGCAGTACCAGTCACCCTGCCCTGGCAGAGGAAGGTCAAAACCCAGGCAAAAGGCAACCAAGGTAATCTTCCCTCGGGGCTGTGGAAAAGCTGTAATAAATTGCAGCTAATGTTATGGCTGTTGGCAGGTCACTCCTGCCCAGGTTCCCGGAGCAAGCACCGCAGGAGACCCGGGGTCGTCGCACGGGAGTAACCCCAGGGCTGCAGCGCCCGTGCCCGGGGAGATCAGCCCTTATCTCAGGGCTCACTGAAGGAAAGGCACCGACTGAAAGACACTCTGGCTCCAGAGTGAGAGCACACAGGAGAGATAGGGAGCTAACTGCCCAGGTTAATGTGTAACTCCCCGTGGCTAAGCTCCTGCTCACAGCAGCATCGAGGTGCCTCGGAGCGGGATTTGGGATGGAAGGCGAGCACTGAGGAGCTGTTACATGCCCTTTCTCAGAAAGGGGAAAGGTTTGGAGCACAGTGGTCTCCCTCCCTCCCTCCAGGAGGAAGAGGAGAGGGGTGTCCAGGCCTGGCAGAGCAGTGGTACTCACGCTTGTAGAGGAGCTGAGGCTTTCCTGGCTGCTGGGGCTGCCCTGCCACGGGGCCAGGAGGGGCTTGAGATGGGAAAGGGCCATTATAGTGCTGGGTTTTAGTGCTGATAGTGGGCATGGGGAGGCACTGGAGCAGCCTTGGCTTGCTGATGAAGGAGCCCTGAGAAGGGCATCCATCCCTCTGTGCTGCTCTGCCGCGAGCCAGCCTGGGACATTCCCCACCCCGGGCAGGGATCAGAGCGGGGATCCAGTCACCATCTGGCCAAGAGGAAGAGTTTATGAAAGGTTTGACGACCAAAAGCTCCAAAATGCTCCTCCTGGGTGAGCCCTGGAGCTTGCCAAGCAGCCATCAGTCCGAGGTGCATGGCTGGACATTCCTTCTAATCTTCTTTAAGAAGATCCCCACGGGGCCGGGGCCTCTCCCGTCTCTCAGGGACGCTCGTCCCGCAGGTGGTGCTTCCCATCCCTTTCTTCTCGCAGGCACCCTTCCCCTCAGTGACATCCAGCAGCTGTACTGGCCCCAGCCAGCACTACAAACACCTTTCTTGAAGGCACTGGAAGCAAACAGATGTGGCTGCAGAGATAATGAAAAAGTATGTAAATAGTGGCTCCCCAGAAACCACCGAGTCCTACCAAGTGGCTTTGACACTTGCCAAATACCTTTAAGCTGATAAAGATCTGATTTGTACTTCAGAGGTAACCTGATTAGCAACCAGTTTGAATCTGGAATATGTTAATTGGTACAAACATCACTAAATCACTTTCTTTAACCTATATGGAGCAGTGTGAATGAACGATAGTGAAGGTCAACACAGCCTGGGGAGCCATAGAGGATGGATGAGTACCCCTGTATCTACCCACAATAAAATAGTATGATTAGCAATAAAAGGTAATTGCATGTACACACACAGAAGGACGCTAGAAGTTACCCAAGGTCAATCCAGCACTCAGAATTCAAGAAAAACTCAATTAAACCTGCTTTGAAACTAAAATCTGGTCATGCACCACCTATTTCGTCAGGAGTCCTGCCTCTTTCAGTGCCCAGTGCAGAGGCTGTTCAATAAATGAGTACCCATTCCTCATTTTGTTTTGTTCAGCCCCAAGCTGACTGACCTCACGCTCTTGCAAACCCCGAATCTTCCTGTCTCACAAATTTTGATATATTAATGAGCATATTTTGAAGACTATCTATGACAGCTTGGAAACAAGGAGCTAAAAAGAACAGGGATATTCGTGTCAAAAAGTTGAATTAATGTAAGCTGCCCAGGTTCAAACCTTCCTGGCATGATTTTTCATAGTGCTTGTCATTATCAGTCATTTATACCCACCACACAGCTGCAGCTGAGTTAAGGATTGGGTGCTCACCATCTCTGTCACACTTCGTGGAGTCTGGTTGGGCATTCAGGAAGGAAGGGCTGGACTTTGCTGTTGCTCACCTTGGAGAGGAGAAGGCTCCAGGGAGACCTTAGAGCCCCTTCCAGTACCTAAAGGGCATCTGGAAGAGATGGAGAGGCACTTTGGGCAAGGGTACAAGGTGGTAGGACGAGGGGGAATGGCTTTAAATTGAAAGAGGGCAGGGTTAGATGGGATACTGGGAAGGAATTCCTCCCTGTGAGGGCGGTGAGGGCCTGGCACAGGTTGCCCAGAGAAGCTGTGGCTGTCCCCTCCCTGGAAGCATCCAAGGCCAGGCTGGATGGAGCTTGGAGCAACCTGGGATAGTGGAAGGTGTCCCTGCCCATGGCAGGGGGCTGGACTGGATGGTGTTTAGAAGCGCAGAATCATGGAATGCTTTGGGTTGGAAGGGACCTTAAAGCCCATCTGATTCCACTCCCTGCCATGGGCAGGGACACTTTCCACTATCCCAGGTTGCTCCAAGCCCTGTCCAGCCTGGCTTTGGAACTTAGGATGAAAATTATGGTGTAACCAGGCGACGCTGTTTCACACTAGGTGATTTTTTGCCTGAAGTGACTGGCTGCAGACACTTCTCGGTCGATATTTTTAAGTTACCAAACTTTTAAACCAAACGGTTCAGGGAAATATTTCTTGTCCGAAGTCTGGAAGCCATGACTCACGTGCAGGGAACAGAAACCATGCTGTGTCCCTCTTTCGCACGTTGTGTTTCCTGTTAGCAGCTTGGCATTACGATTTTGCACTGTGCCATCCATTTTTAGATTATTTAGTACGAGGAGAACTGGAGTGGTTTTGTTTTGGTGGGGTTGTTTGTGTTTTGTTTGGGTTTTTTTTAGCTTCAAACTGGCTTTTCCACATTAAAAATCTGTTCTCATCTGTGCTTGGCAAGCAACAGTACTTTGCGCCGTATAAAGGGAGCTGCAGCGTTCCAGGGAATCCCTTTTAACTTTCTGGCGCTGCGGTCCTCGCTAGTCACTATCAAAAGCCTCCCCAGCCCTTAGCAGAGTGCCTTTAATTGGCCACTTGCATGGCCAGTTCACAGGCTGCGGTGGAAACCAAGTGGTGAAGTGTGAACAACCCACCCTGGCCCCATAAACTCGGTGGCCGCTCTGAAAAACCCGTGGCTATTTATATACAAGGCAGTGTTTTGTCATGCTGATTTTTATTAGCACGGATCAGATACAGACAGCTTGGGAGGTGTCACGGGTGAGTCACAAAATGCTAAGCACGGGCTGTGTAAAACAGGCAAGGCTGCAAACGAGGGATGGGGCTCGGGGTCTCTCCTTCCCCTGGCAAGCCAGGGCACAGTGCAGGGCCAGGCTGGCACGGCTCCCCTTCTGCTTATCCCACAGGCTGGAACATCCCTGGGTGGAGGGAAATCTGCCTGGCTCACAAAATCCATCCTCAGGAAAGGTGCTCCGTGCAGATAAATGTTCGGCAGGTGGCAGGAACATTGGCCATGGCAGTGCTCTCAGTGGTCTCAGAAATGTTGAAACCCGTGACGTATCAGTGCCTTCTTTTGGAGGGTTGAAGTTGATTTTTTACTTTTAATGCGTTTATTTTACTGCCTCAACAGGTAATGTGAGGAAAGCTCATCCCTGGAAGTGTTCAGGGACAGGTTGGATGTGGCTTTGAGCAGCCTGGTCTAGTGGAAGGTGTCCCTGCCCATGGCAGGGGGGTTGGAATGAGGTGGCTTTTAAGACCCTTTCCAAACAAAACCATTCCATGATTCTGTGGTTCTATGGTTCTATGATTCTATGGTTCTATGATTCTATGGTTCTCTAAAAGCTGGCTTAGCAACGAAGCAAAAAAAAAGGGTGATGCCAGAGGAGGAAAGTTCCTCCAGAGTCCTCTGCTCCATCTGTGGTGGCCCTTATATTTTTCTGTGGGTAGGACACATGTGCAGCACCAGTACTCCAGATCCTATGAACCTGCAAAGCTACTGCTCCGAAATCTCACCTTCCTAACAGCCAAGCCTTGGGATTTATCTCCAATCTTAAAACTATAAATGATAAAATTTAATCCCCGGGGCTGAAATTTTTTTTTTATCTCCGGCGACAAATTTTTGTTATAATTTTGGCAGTGATAAATTTTTGTTTGTTCTTTTTAGAGCATTGTAAGCAAAAAAGTTAATAATGAGAAATTATTGTGTCTGCCTGCCTATTTATTCTGGCTCTATTCATAGCAGCATTAAATTCGCTGCAGCTATACTTGTGCAGTTATAAAAACTCCACCCGTGCCACGTATTTATAGAGCCTGTGCAGCTTTAGAGAGAAATTGGCCTTGTCCAGAGTGAGGGCACTGGACATTCCCAGCTCATCCATCGCCTTCCCCTTTCTAGGAACAGAAAAAGGAGCATCACTCAGTGGAAAATGAAGCGGAGAAGTCTGTGTGGTGGGGTCTGGATTTCTGTTTTGTACGGCCCTTACTGAGCTGGACAAACTCCCTTTGCTGTCAGGGTGTGGAAAATCAAAGGTGAAGGTTGTCTTTCCCATTATGGAACTTTTCCTAATCCTAGGAAAGGGGTAAAACTGAGAGCACGGAAATGGGACGTAGTGTGTGCATGGGTGTGCAAGTGCACCTGTGTGAGTGTTTATAAACGAAAGCTGTGCCAAACAATCACAGAGCCATTAGGGGTGAAAAAATACCTCCAAGACCATCAGGCCCAACCTTCGACCAGACACCACCACGTCCTCTAAATCATATCACAAAGTGCCACATCTACTCATTTTTTGGACACTTTCAGGGACAGTGACTCCATCACTTCCCTCGGGAGCTTTGACCACTCTTCCAGTGAAGAAGTATTTCCTGATCTTGCCATTTGATGTCACACAGCCCTTCAGATTTCCATGCATTTGTATTGAGTAGGAACACCTAATTTTAAAAAGATCCCATCCCAAACCACACAGGTTCCTTGCACCGGTGTTGTCACACTTCACAGAGAGAGCAACCAGCGCTCACTGGAGCCCAAACCAGGCAGTCAGGTCTGTTTGTGACACTAACAACGAGCAACATAAAACCTGCAGCTGATTCGTGCCTCTGACCATTAATTTTGGGTGCTGCCGTTGTTAATAACCAGGGCAATAACACGAGTGAGAGCAGCAGCGTGTGGCAGATGCCAGAGAGTGTATCTGTTACCGAGCCTGGAGCTGGGCTTTCCTGGACAACGTCCAGCTTTGGCAGGGGGAGCTTTAGCTGAGTAAGAAATCCAGGCTGTCAGTCCTGGAGCAGCTGGCAAAGGTGCAAAGGCTCCCCAGGCTTTGGGAAAGTGAAATGGCATTTTTTTTCCTCTCTCTCCTTTCCTTGCAGGATTCATTCCATTACGAAGAGTTAAAAATCAGCACCAGGGTGTCATGCGTTGTAAACGTTCATCATTTATTATGCATTTAAGTGTGCACAGCACATACACCACAGTCTTGAACAGCACCTGTATAAAACTACAGACAGATTCTGGTAAATGGTGAAAGCTCATACCATGTAACATCATTATCAAGGTTGCATCACAATATTCAAAAGTTACAACAACTCCCTCTGAACACATCTCGCATGAGGCCGTTGGTTGTGGATTTAATGAAGTGAAAAGTGGCAAAGAAGAGCCATTCCCAGAGAGACCCTTTGTGGTCTGATTTTTGCTATCTGAAATCTGGAACAAAATCATCGGTTGTCAGAGGTAGTGGTGATAAATACACAATGATTACTCACATATAGAAAACATAGAAAGTACAGAAAACTCCCAGTTTTACAGAAAAGAAAAAATACTTAAAAATCCTTAGGCATGACATTTCCTTTTCCTTAATTAATTTTTGCTATGAGGGCAGCTGCCTTAAGGTCTGGTCCTGGTCTGCTCTGATCTTACTGAACTTTGGTGAGTAGAGTTTGTCTTCAAGGTCATGTGTAAGTAGAGGATACAGGCAGGTCTGTACCATTGCAAAGGAAGAAAGGCTTTTGTGTAGGAATGTAAAGAGGAAAAGAAATAAAAAAGCTGAACTGGAAGATTTGTGCGTAGTCAGAAATAATTAGTTTAGATTGGAAGATGATCTGTAAACGTGCTCTAAGTCATCGAACACTGTGGCTAGTCCTGGTTCCCACCTAACATGTTGATGCCCCAGAGATGAAGTATCTCTTAAATAAGAAAAAAGTTTAAAAAAGAAAGAAAGGAAAAAAAGAAAAAAGGACCCAAAAAAAACCAAAAAAAAAACCAAAAAAACACATGAATCCTTTTAGTGATTCCCCCACAGTCAAACCTATCTTTTCCTTCATCACGTTAGAGGCATGAGTTACACTTGCAAAATGTATAAGGAAAAATATAGGGTTACTTGATGACGATATAGTACCGCAGCCTGACAGCTGCCTGCAAATATTTTCACCATGATTACCCTTACTAAAAGTAAACCACTGGGTAAAGATAGCTCAAACGTGACAAGGCTCAAATAGGATGCAACCAACTCTATCCTGAATACTTCTGGCTACATATGGAGAAAAAGAGAGATTTGGGATTATGATTGTTCCCCCAGGCCCTCCTCCAGAACTTTAAGCCCGAGCAGGAGAGCGGGCACCTTCCTCCCATGCAGAATTTGGTACGAGACTGGCTTTGAGAGTTAGTGAGGTAGAAATTAATCAACTTTGCCAGGGAATGAGACAGAAAAAAAAGCAGCATATTTCTCCTTCCAAATACTGCAGCAAAAATAATAAATAGTACAAACCAACCTCAATTCCTCATCATCAATTTCAATTCTTTCTGCGGAACTTGTGCTTGCTGCAAACCAGCAAACGCTTTTTGCCTTGTAGAAAACTTAGGAGTGTTACAGAGCTCCCCACACTTTGAGAAATGAAAGATATGAAAGGGAATTTGATGTGAGTGAAGCGGAGCTGGTTCACGGTAGCGTGTTCCACAGCGCGCTTGCTGGGGGAGGGACAGACACGTTATTTTTCAGCCTCGTGCCAAGCAATTGTAACAAATAAAAGCTCCCAATTAAGGGCCACAGTTCGTCTAAAGAGAAAACCCCAGCCCCAGCCCCGCTGAGCCGACAGAAGCGTTCCAGCCTCTCCGAGGAGATGGGCTGCAGGGGAAGTTCAAAGTTCAGCGCTGGCAGATCTAAAAACAGACTTGCGGGGTAGCTGCGCAGCCCCGCGCCGGGGTAAGCCGATCCCGCCGCAGCGAAATAGCGCAGGGGATCAGGCTTTGTGTGCGGCTCCACGCTGGCATCCCACCCAGGCACCTCCTGCTCCCGGCCCGGAGCTGCGCTGGCAGTCACCGGCGGCACGGAAAGCGCGCAGGGGAGGACAAAGCCGCCGTGAAAACCACCCAACCAACCAACCACCCACCCAACCAACCACATCATTCGGGATACACACACTTGTACGACAGCAAACACGGAACGACACACAAACAGTGCAAAACGTCGGAAGAGAGGAGCTGGATGTCACCCGGCTTAGGACACGGAGTAGCAGCACACCTGTTGAGAACTCAGAACTGAATTAAATAAACCACGAAGCAGAAGACTTCTACACTGTTGCACCGTGAAATGAAAGACCTTGGGTTGGAGGTTTGTTTTGTTTCCAGAAATTTAAAAAAAGAAAACCAAAAAACAACAACAAAAAAGTAACTATAAATAAATTTTGCGACAATATATACAGATTTAAATAATTAACTTAAATATCTTACACCTACTCTTGCATAAAACTCTCCAGTAAAAGTGCACCATGTTTCTTTTCCCCAAAGGTGTTCTGCGTCTTCCCCTGTGCTGAGGTAGGTCTGAAGGGAGATGTCTCAGATTCTAGGAAGAAAATGTGTCACTGTCATTGTGGGAGATACTTTATTGCCTTTCTTTGTTCTTCCATTTTTGCTCAGGGCTATGTACATCCCGGGATAAATCCTGGATTCGTAGGCATTGTAGTTGTTTGGCAGGAGAATCTCTTTGAATTTGCACTCATCATTGAAATGGGCCTGAAATGAAAAGGAAAGAATGAGAGGGAAGGAATTTTAAACATCAGGTGTGGAAATACTCTCGCTGCCAGGTGTAGAAGGTGTGTTGTGGGCAAAGGTGCAGGTGAGTCCCCCCCACTTAGTAATCTTTTGAAGTGGCCTCTGAAGCTTCAAACAGGGCTCAGGAGCCGGGGATCATTCGGGATGCTGTGCCCAGGCCAGGCACGTACACCTACAGGTGGGGAGGACTCCCATGGGGGGGACAGGGCCACGTTAACAGAGCTGGGGTGGGTAAGGCCCAAGCCCAGTCCTGTGGTCCTGCTCATCGAATTGCTCCTGGTTGTCCCTCCAGCAATAAATTGCCTGAGAGGCTTCAGAAAAGTCAAGGATACTGGCACTTTCTGATGTTGCTTGAGGAGAAAGAGGCATTTTAAAGCCACTCATCGTGGACAGTATTTTTTGCTTCTTTAGATTTAAAATCAAAGGAAGGGTTTGGATAACTTAGGTTAATTGATCAGGAAAACAGATCTGACAGCAGGCAGCCTTTCAGGGACGTGGTTTCATTTGCAAGTACGTACAAAGAGGGACAGCTCTGGCAAGGGTCTTATCTGGAAAGGAACAAAGGAACTCATCTCTTGTTGCTGGGCAAAAACCTCGGGGTTTGTCACAGAGGTCTCAGCCTGCCCAGCTGAACACTGCACTAGGGATTATTTTACCCAGGACACCAAGGCAGCAGTAT
Source organism: Machaerirhynchus nigripectus (assembly GCA_013397975.1). Classification (NCBI taxonomy): domain Eukaryota; kingdom Metazoa; phylum Chordata; class Aves; order Passeriformes; family Dicruridae; genus Machaerirhynchus; species Machaerirhynchus nigripectus. The sequence goes on from VZRQ01007228.1 coordinate 482,980, forward strand.
CCCTAAGAAAGGATGCATTTTGGTGACTGATTCTGCCTGGCTTTTACAGAAGTCAAAATCCTCTGTAACAGGAGCAATGCCCCAGAAAATAATTCTGGATGCTTCATGCCTTCATGTGACAATGCCCCAGTTAACTCTGACATAGTCTGGCTCTTCCTCAGCCCAAGTTTCTTCAGAGGACACTTGGGGAACGTGACATAGGAAATTCATGGGTGAGGAAGGAGAGCCAGGAACATGAGTTTAAAACTATGCTGATCACAGACACACAGAGCTGAGCTCAAAAGCAGGAGGGCAGCTCAGCATGGGCAAAGATACACCCTGTTATTGTCCACCTCAAGTATATTTTACAAGGTGTCTCTATCTTTTCCAAAGATCCCATGTAAAAGATGGTCTGTGTTGTCTCCTCATAGAACTTCCTTCTCACACACAGAAGTTTAGACCCCAAGGATGCTGAACGGCCGTGGGAACCGGCTCTCTGCTCCAGAGCATTAACAAAGAGTGATCGATACATCACTGATTCATCACTTCATAAAGGGTCACTTGTGGGGGCCTGGCTGATCACAAGTTCCAAGTGCCCTCTGAGAGAAGGAGTGAGTGATTGCCACACCTGCCCAAGGCTGTTTGTACTTAGATATAAGAAATATATGGACTAGGCCTAGCTCGAGGTCTTGCCACACAGATGGCTGCTCTGTTGGTCTATGAGGCAGGCAAGATGTGCAGCCATGGTTGCGTGGCCACAGTTTTTATGTGAGAACCAAGGAAGTGCCATGCAAAAGATAGGGTTTCACTTCAAAAACTCAGTAAGAAGCATAACTGGGCAGCACACCTTCTGCTGGCAAGGCAGCAAGGGCTGCTCTGTGCTGCCCGACCCAGGAGGGGCAAGGATGGGGCTTGGGCAGCTTTCAGCACCGTGCACACATCCCACCCCCGCTGACCACGGTCCCCTTCCCAGGCACGCACTCAGTGCCTACTTACAGATCCATAGAGTTTGCCTTTGCTATTCATGGCCACGAAGAGTCCACTTCTGACACCAAAAATGCTCACCACGCCTCTTTCCACAGGAGAAATTTCCAGCAGACCTACAGAGGAGACACAGGAATCAGGGGGACAAAAGGGTGTGCCCTGGAGCGTGTGGTGACAGCGCTGCGCTCGCCCACAGGCTCCCATCCCCAGTGTGGATCCCCACATCCCAGTACTGCTGTGGGTGGCCACAGAACCCCAGCCTCATGCTCCACATGCTGCCCTATGCCCCATGCTGGGACCTCTCTTCTTTTAGCTAGGTATCTATTTTTATTTTGCCCCCAGGCATCCTCTTGTGTAGACAAGGTTAAAATAAGCCGGAGTGTTCTTAGGGCAAATGAAACATTTGTCATCATGCAGCTTATATCCCTGCTCCCGGATCTTATTGTTTCAGTTGGATATCAGAGTCATGGGGCCACGGGGTTAAGTCCCCAGCAGATGCTTTTCAAGTTTGGGGGAGAGCTGGGCTCGCCCCAGCCCCTGCTCAGAGTGGGCGGCCCACAGCACTGCGGATCCTCCAGATGTTGAGGCAACCCCGACACCTGATGCCTGACGGCGGCAGGGGGACAACACGGCGCTGAGCAGCGCCGACGAGCCCCTCCGGAACGCCCGACGAGCTGCTCCGGAGCCCCCGATGGGGTCCGTCGCCGTCCCGCTACACCGGGCGCCCGCCGCCCTCTGGGAAGCCGAGGGGCGCAGCCCCGCCGTGCTGCGGGCGGCCGGACTTTTTGAGGAAGCCCGAGGTCTGCCATGCACCCACCCTCCTTTCGGGACATGCCACTCTCCGGGGCAGATGAGTCGCCCCGCTCCCGCAGAACTGCCCTCCGGCGGTCCCGCGGGCGCGGAGCGTCTCACCTACCCCTCCGCGGGGGTTGTCGCCTGCTTACTGTATCGATTCTCGCTGTGAATGCCATCGATGCGGCCGTCGGGCAGGACCTGGATGTGGAAGCCGATGCCCACGTTGCAGTAGAGGCGCCGCAGCCGTTTGATGCCCAGGAGGTAGTCGCCGTCGCGGGCGGCATCGCGGCGCTCAGCCGGGAGGCGAGCGACGGAGCGGGCGAAAAGAGCCGCGTCCCAGCGGCGCTGGCGGGGTCCGGCGGGGAGGCGACCCGGGGGCGACCGGCCACGCACCGCCCCTGGCCACAGCAGCCCCAGGAGCAGCGCCGGCAGCAGCGCCGCGGGGAGAGGCATCCCGGCTTAGGGGCGGGTAGCCACGGGCCGGCCGCCGGTCGCTCCGAAAATACGCTGGCCCCCCAGCTCCCACTTTATGCTGAGGTCTAAGAAGGGGAGGAAAAAAAAGAGAAAACCAACAAAAAGCCAAAGGTGGGGGGAAAAAAAGGAAAAAAAAAAAAAAAGAAACCCAAAAAGCAAAGCGGAGCGGGAGGGAGAGAGGGAGGGAGCTTAGTGCTCAGTCCCCTGAGGATCTGCGGTTTCCCTGGGCTGGCTGCATGGAGAGGAAATCCCGGGAGCAAGAGCTTCTGAACTTGATCTCAACTCCAGGAGTCTTGTCTGAAGTGCTGATCTTCTTCTATAGCTGCTCAGCCATAGCGCTTTAGCCCTAGCCACGATATTTATATATCCATGTGCGTTGGTACCTATTACATCACCACCTACTGCTGTCTGCTGCAGCCCTCCGGTTTAGCTGAAAGTCAAATTATCACCCCTAGGTGCTTAACAGCTCTGAAGCGTCTTGAAGGGAAAGGGTGAGCAGCACTGGTGCTAAACAAGAGGGACAGCACAAACTTTTAAAAAGAAAAGGTCATATTTTACGTTCATCACAGCAACCCTTCTTTCTCTCTCTTTCCTTCTTTCTTTCTTTCTTTCTTTCTTTCTTTCTTTCTTTCTTTCTTTCTTTCTTTCTTTCTTTCTTTCTTTCTTTCCTTCTTTCTTTCCTTCTTTCTCTTTCTTTTCTTCTGTCTTTCTGTCTTTCCTTCTTTCCTTCTTTCTCTCTCTCCCTCTTTCTTTCTTTCTTTCCCTCTTACTCTCTTTCTCTTTTCCCCCTCTTTCCCTCTCTTTCTTCTTTTCCCTTTTAATCTCCTTTCTTTATACTTTTCTCTTTCTCAAATGCCTACAAATGCTAATGCAAGATACCAAAATCAAAGAACGCCCAGCACACTTTCCCCCCAACACAATGTATGACTATGTAAATCTGTGGAATTTCAGCTTTTTGCTGTATCCAAGCGACATGGTTTACAGTTTGCTGGATGCAGAAAAAAAAATTCCCTTCATTAAAAGCCAAAATAGTTGTTGAATGGGAGGTTTAAGAAATGAAAAATGAAAGAACTTGCAAAAAAAAAACCCCAAATAACAACCAAACAAAACCAAAAACAAAGGCAAGGACCAAGGTTTTAATAAAGTGGAAAACATTTAAAGAGACAGCAAGTGTTAAAAAGTGGTAATAAAGTTTTTGGTTCTAAATATCCCTGTAAGAAATCTGGAGTACCAGACGTGTGGAGCTCCCTCTTGGTCACTGCACTGACAGGGGCTGTGGTGACACAAGTTTATTCCAGGGCTTAGAGGCTGCCCACTCGTGCAAGTATCGCTGCACCTTTTATTGGAATGGTTATTTTTTAATCTTTACTTAGATGCTGCTGCTGCTGCTGTGTTTTAATGATGCATTTGTTCTTAGGTAATCTCTTCATTTGGTTTAGGTTCGTGGAAATGAAGCTCAGAATTTAAAAGGAGGAGAAGTTTTGACCCCATCAGTTTAGAACTACTTTGCTTAGAGCAAACCCCATATGTTTTGTCACCTCCCAGAGCTTCAGCCCCGGCCCTCAACAGGTTTTCAGAACAAACAGGTGAGGAGACATTAGGACAATTTTGGAAGGTCCTGAATTAATATGAAAGTGTGTTTCGGGGGAGGGGGGGGAGAGGTGGTTTGTGACTCAAGTCCTTTACAGCCTGAAGCCAGTTTAGTCTTTCACGCCACTAAAGCTCTCCTGCTGTTCCAGCAAAGGATGCGAGAGAAAAGAGAATTGCCCCAAGGCAGATGACAGCTCACCTAGGTGCGAAAATCTCTGACCTTCGCTAAACCTGAGCAAACTTAGATGATGTGCTTTTATTTCTTCTTGTGAGGTGCACATGCCACTGCTTCGGGGCAATCGCAATCTCCTCGGTGTAGTTTTGTCCCAGCCTCAAACAAGTTCACTCCTCTGTGTGTGTTCAAAGACAGCAAATGTAGATTTTCTGCTGTGGAGGTGAAAATGCCCCATCCCTAGAAATGTTCCAGGTTGGACAGGGCTTTGAGCAGCCTGGTCTGGTGGGAAGTGTCCCTGCCCGTAGCAGGGGGATGGAATGAGATGATCTTTAAGGTCTGTTCCGACCCTAACAACTCTGTGGTTCTATGAAACCCACTGATGGTAAATGCACAGGTATTCAGTACGTTTTTATTCACGTCAGGTCCATGCAGACCCCTCTCGCGCCTGATGAGCCGTGTGGCTCTGTTCTGGATGCAAAGGCTGTGCATCAGGCAAAGATCAGCTGCTCCCAGGGTCAGAAACTGCCCTGCTCCGCAGGGCTGTGCTGGCCACCTTGTCCTTCCCCAGGGTCCCCAGCGCAGTGTGATCCCACCTCACTTCAAACCCTGAGTTATTTGCTCTTGGCAAACAGCAGCGGGTGAATTCAGGATTAAGTTTATTTACCTCCTGAGGGGTGAGGAAAAGGAGTGGCACTTCTGATGACACACCTACCCAGCACCTCCCCTCCTGCAGCAGAGGGGTGGCCCAGTGCCCATGGCTGATGGGCCAGGGCCAGGTCTGCTTGGCCTTGCTGCCAGGGACAGCAGCTCTGCCCTGTCCGAAGCCAAAGCCGTGTGAACTCTAAGCTCTCAGAGTTAGGGATGTGCCCTGGAGGCTCAGCAAGGAATGATACCCTCATCCCTTTGGAATGTATGGAAATGGGTCCTAGAACACCCCGTTAGGCTCCTGGTCCATGTGTGTGCGAGGTCAGGTCCTAAATGGTTACACAGAGAATGCAGAACACCGGGTGGCACAGCCACAATACCACAGATTAATAAAGGATGCTCCTGCAGCTTCATTCTTAAACCTGCCACAGGATTAGACAGCACTCTTTCCATAAAGGCTTCCAATGGACTTTTCTGAGAGGAAAAGCAGCGAGTTTCCAGCTAAGAATGAAACGATGAGGTTTGGGTTTGCTTTCAGATTGTCCATATTCGTGTGTGTGTGTGTGTGTGTGAGCTTGTGTGCAGGCTGCCTACAAAACCCTGGTCCTGCTGCTACAAAGCCCTCTGGTTTTTCTTGTTTGTACCTGGGAAAAAACCCCCAGGGAGGGAGGCAAAGCAGAACCACACCATTTTCAGTTTGCGCCAGGTGTAAATGACAGGTGCAAGACGCTCACCTTCGGGGTCTTTATGCTGTAAACACAGACGTTGTCAGTCGGAAGGTGTTGGCACAGGAAACCATTAAAGCAGGATATTCTCTATGGAAGCCAAGAATCAGTGCCAGGCAGTCCAGGCCAGAGAGAGGAACTGACCCTGCAATGCGCCATCAGCTTTCAGGCGGTGAAGGGGAGCTGGGTGTCTCCAGATCATCCCACAATTAATTCTGGATTTTCCCTATCACGCCATGTTCTGCTGCTGTGTGTCCCCACTCCTGGTGTCACATACTCTTTCCCAGCAACAATTTAGATATTAAACCAGGTAAAATTAATCTCTGTATTGGCTCTCTTCCCTAACAAGCATATGAGGATGTCACATTTCAGACAGCTCTCTTTTCCAAATCCCTCTGGCCTGAAAGTATAAAAAAGAAGAAAGGATCCACAGAATTCGGATCCACAGAATTTGGGTCCACACCCAGGTTCAAGCTCCATGTCATGGATTCTGAAGGAAAAAAGGAAAAGATGAAGGAATCTGGAATACCTTCAGAGCATTACGTTGCAATTGCACTGGCTTAGCAAGCCTGGCTCTGTCTGCCTTTCTAAAGGGATCTAAGTCTACAATTTAAAAATCAATTTACATATTTATTAACTCCAGTAAATAGATGTAAATGACCCTGAAGTTATTGCTCATGAGCTTTTCTCCCGAAGGCAAACATTTCGCTGAGACCCTTTGGTCTGGAAGGATGGGGGGCTGTACTGGAAGGGGCTTGGAGCAGGGTATTGTGAGGAAAAAAATCCCTTTCACCCCCGTTTGCACGCCGTGAAGACACGGTGAAAAAGCACCCCAGGTCCCCCCTTTGCCTGCGCCCCTTTTAATTACGGTCGTTTCGGAGCACAAGCACCCAGCGCCGTGCAGAGGGGCAGAGCCTGGGAAAGCTTTCCCCCGTTCACGTCTGGCTGCCTCCGTGTGCGAGCAGGGGCAGTGGTCCCGGGAGAGGAGGCTGCCTGGAATGCCGGGGTCGCTGGGAGACCTCGGCCGTGCCGCCTCTGCCTCCCGCATAGCACACATACCCACACCCGAGCCCGCAGCCACAGGCGCTCCGGGCTTTTTTTCCTCCCCCTGTTTTTCCTCCCTCTATTTGATCTCCGTGTGCCCGGGCTGGTTGCTGCTGGGAGCGCCTCGCCGCCATCCAAACCTCATTTATCTCCGGCGCTCCGTATTGGGAAAGGGCAGTGGAGTATAGCAGCGGGCAGCCACAGGGCTGGGCAGGCAACAAAGGCCACAGTGACCTCCCTCCGGTGTGTTTGGGCTGATTCGGTGAGGGGACTGAACATCGCCCGGCTTGGGATGGGTGTGGATGCTTTCAGCTGCTCCCTCTGCTGCCGGGGAGCTCGAGCGGTGCCGCATCCCCGTGCGAGGCGGGGGTCGGAGAGGACGCGGCTGCGCCCGCCCGGGTGGCTCCCGGAGGGCTTCAACAGCTCGGATGTTGCGATTCGCACTTCCAGCTTGTGTCCACGCTGCTCATGGACACCCACTGCTGCAGGAAGGGGCGCCTAGGAGAGCTGGGAGAGCAAGCCCCAGAGCTGTGGCTTTCTGGGTACTCCGTTCAGTGCCTCTTCTCGGCTGCCGTGCGTGGTTTGTTTGCTCTGTATGGGGCGGTGTTCCCGCGACGTCCCTGCAGAGGCGTGAGGTGGTGGGGTGGCGGCAGTGGCCCCCTGGGGGACTCAAGGCCACTCACCAAGCACCCCGGTGTGGTCACGGCAAGCAATTCCCTTGCCCTCCTGGCGTACGAGCAGCTCTCAGGTGAAACAACACGTCCACACAATCTGTTACACCGCCCGCTTCTCAGCCTGTTGTTCCTCAGGCTGCAGCTTTGCTCCATGTTTTTATCTCGCTGTGTGCTGTCCAGAGCAAAAATTCCCGACCCTACCGTCACCACTGCTCTGTATTTCCAGCAGCTTCCTTTGCTCCGTGGCTTTGGCTCGGTTATCAGCTCTTCTGGCTGCATGCGCTTCCTGTGGCCTGCTGTCCTCCCTTTCTTCCTGTAGCTGTTCCACTCCCTCATCCATCCTCAGGACAACAATGGAAGTCATGTTCCCAGACATCACCCAGCCCTTAAATGGGTGGTGGGATGAGCGGAGAACGTGGAGATCTGAGGAGTCCTCAGGAGCACCACTGGAGTCTGTGCTGCTGAAGAGCAGGACGGACGCAGGGGGATGGGACAGCCATCGGTCAAGGCGGATCATTTGGGGGGCCAAACGTGTTCTGGGGTTTTGTCACAGCCCCACACCTCTCATCCTCGTGTAGCTCGAACCAAAGTTCGGGAGGGAAGTCTGCTAAGAGCACAGATGGGGAAATATGCTCAGGAGGCTCCAGTTACTGATGGTGGTCTTCTTTGGAAAAGGTTATTCCCAGCCTCTCCCTTTGGAAAAGGTTACTCCCAGGCTCCCTCTTACACTGCAGCTCACACGCTGGTACTTTCATGCTCACTGCTGACATTTCTTCATGCGCTATTTTCTCCTTCCGTGTCCCATATTCTTTTTACCTATTGAGATTATAAACACTTTAAAACTAAAAATACACATTTTTTTCCTTCTGTCAGATGATGACACACATACTTCTGCTGATGCATTACTTGGCACTCCGCCAAGCAAAACCGGTGAAAGGAAACATAACAGAAAATGAGTTTTGAGAATCAGAGTAAGTGTTTGTTAAGCTTATTTCTATTATTATTATTGTGGGAAATAGTAGCTTAAGTTGACTTTTTGTGTGAGAATGTTTTAGCTGACTTTGAACGCAGCATAATTGGTTTTACACCAATCTGTTCAACATGTGGCCTCTCTCGCATGAATCATTTTTTTACCCGTGGCTAAAGTGAAGAAAACTGGCTGTTGTAAGCAAATGACGTGTATTGCTGAATTTTAAAACTCCCTAGCACAGCACCACTTAGAACCTGTCAGAACATATATGGATACAGCTGTACAGCCCATAAGCCCTCCGAGCGTGCAGGAGACCAGCTTTTCCGGTTGACCTTTAGTGTCACAACTGTGAAACAAATCCTCTGCTTTCCTGATACCACCGGTGGTATTAGCAGTGGCAACAGCTTCGTCTTTCACTCTGGCACACAAAGAGCCCTGCAAACAGGTATAAAACCAGGTCAGCGTGACATTAGTCCTGATGGAGCCAGCCAGAAACATCTGCAGGGTTTCGATGGGCGAGCTTTTGAAAAGCAAGCTGCAAGCCATGAGCTGTGCACAGGTAACAGCTCTAGAGCTTGAAGATCAGCCACCACGGAGGTTACTCCCCAGATTCTGTCTGGTTTGAGGGTAGTGACAGCAGTAACACGTCAGGTACAATGTGTTTTCTTCCCCTTCGTTTGGAAAGCGGAGTTAAGAAGGCAGCTCTGTAGCTGAGCAGCGTATTGCAGCGGTGTGTAAAACAAGGTCCCTGTCAGCAGACACATTAGTCATCTGTCAGCAGACCTGTCCAGGGCATTTGTCACAGGTTTGGTTACTCAGTCCCTCGGTGCTGTTGAATAACAGGCCCTGCAGATCACAATGGGAGCCAGTGCTTACTCCAAGTTCGGATCTCACGAGATACAAGCAAATAAGATTTGGATGAATGATCCTTGCCCAGAAAAATCCCCTTGACACCAAGAAACCAGCAGAGATGGCATGGCTTGATTTTTGATTTAACCATTTAATTCCCCTTGCTATTCAAGGCCCAAGAACAACTTTGTTCTAGTCAGCCATTTTAATATTAACTAATTTTACTCCCATCTTTCCCACTTCACTGATAAAGCTTCGAGAGCTACAGAAACATCAGCATTACAGGAATTAATCCATGCACCTCAAGAAATGAGAAGCAACAGAAAACAATAAAGGATGCTTATCTCCTTTCGGATGATTCCTCATGCTGCTCTGAGAGCACGTCCCACAGGGTTTGCTTTTGTTCCTGCAGGTGAAAGAGGGAACAGGACCAGGCTCTGAGTCAATTTGCTCCATGGAGCCGTGCAGCCTCCTTAGCTCTCAGCAATGAATAGTGAAGGTTATTATTCTTCTTGCATTTCAGAATATGTTCATATTTGGACCAGGAGGATGTACAGTTTCCATCCTGCCAACGAGCTCTGCAGGAAGAGATCCCCAGGGAATTAGCTCAGGTGCTCACCTGGCTTGGAGCTGCTTTTCAATAAGCAGAATGAGTTAAATGCAAATTAGAAATGACCAACTTTAAGACTGTCTGGAGGAAAAAAAACCCCCAGTCTTACATGAGGCAGTCGACAACAGAATGAAGGCTTTGGTATTTTTAATGATTTCCAGCCTGTGATTCCTTCCATTGACTGGAACTCAGCCAAGTGTCCCTCCTGAATGTGCGTGTCCTACAAACGCTGAGTGCAATGGTGTGGCCATCTAAAAACCTCTTAGCTGCCACATCCCAGCAGACCATGTCCCAACAGCTTTCCCCCAGCGTTTTCCCTTTGCTACCACCCACCCGAAGTAACAGGTAAGTTATTGCGTGAGAGGTGCCACTGAGCTCATTTCCATGTAACTTCCTGGGAAAATGGGGCAAAACAAAACCAGCTGCGGCTACACAAAGTTTGACCCCTACCAGAGACACTGTTTTTGTGCCAGAGCACACCCATGGAGGGTGGTTCTTTTGGTGTAAAACTCCTCGTGCGTTGTTATCGACATCAGCGGGAATGGAGGATGCACAGCAGAGCTGCTGGAACCAGGGCAGCGGGATGGGAATGACACATAACGAAGGGAAAACTCCCTGCCCAGGGAATTCAGACAGTGCTGTGCAGTCACTGCTGTGCTATTTGCCACGTGCTATATCCAGGCACGAAATATTCCACTCAGTCAGAGACACGGCCAGAAAAAGCCCTGCGAACCCCAAAGTCTTGGAGTCTTATAATAACCCCCGGAGCACACCCTCCCTCCACAAAAGGAGCCCAGCAGTGCTCCCAGGGACCTGCCAGGGACACGCTGCATGCAATTCGTTCTGTGTTTAAAGAGTCAGGCAAAAATCACAGGGGCTGGTTTCAGCGCCTTCGTGGCCACCGAGCGTTGCTCTGGAGCAGGGAAACAAATGTTTTTGGCTCCCCTAAAGAAGTTTCATAATGCTGGAATGAGGTGTTACAAAACTATCTGGAGTCTCCAGAGTATCCGCTTATTTCAGTGGCTGAAAACTAAATTTGGGTACCAGTGTTGGGTGAAAAAGGATTCTGTCATTAAAAAAAAAAACCACCTTTCAAAATTAACCTGCCTTCTTTCCCCACCCTCTCCCCCCCCCAATTTCCACTTATTAATTTGCAAAGTTATATTCCTGAGAGATGCTTGACCAGCACAGTAGGAGGCTGCTTGTCACTTGAAGTTCAAATGTGGGATTTCAGAAAAAGGTAAAGCACTGGAGTCTTTATGAGCATTTCTTGGACTGGAAGACAAAGCAACATAATAATGGTACGTTAGTTCTCACTGTAAAACGCCATTTCTATTGCCTACAGCAGCATACATATCATCACTATCATTCTCATTATTATTTTTCTGGGGGGAAAAAAAATCATTCTAAGACTTCAGTCACAATCAAACCGCCAGCAGGATGGAACAAATCAGCTGCTGGCTGACTTGCAGAAGGAGGGCAGCTGAAGCTGGTCCAGACATCATGCCAGGACCTCGGGAACCAGAGCTCTGTGTCAAACCAGGGCCAGCCTGGGAGAGATCAGACCAATCCTCAAGATCCTGTCAGCTGAGGGACCCCAGGGAAGGTGGGTGTTTGTTGGTGTGGGCTCCACCTGAGGCTAAGAGGGTGGATGTCCTGGCTCAGGACACTTTTTTGGGGAGTGATAGACTGTGGCCCCAGGAAAAATCCCACTGGCTGGGGACTGGAAGGTGTTGGAGGGAGCAGGAGGCAGGGAGCCCTCAGAGATACCCTGTTGGCTTGCCTGGAAGTCCCCACTGAACTGCAGCCAAAATGATGTAATAAAATGCTATTTTGGGTGGCAGTGACAGATTTCACAATGAGTACTGAAGAGGCAAGGAGTGCCATCCTTAACAGCAGCACAGGGATGTGTTACACCTGCAGTCAGGGCTCGTCTCTTCCTTTCCCTCTGAAGCTTCCCTGCTCTTCCTCACACTGGCTGGGGCCACTGCTGAAAAACCGGGAAGATGAAGGAGAGAGGGGAGAAGAGCTGTGCTGGCAAGGGTTGTTACACAATATATTTTGATAGAGCTTGGGAAGTTTCTCTCCACCCCTCTCTGCCACCACAGTAGTTTATCTAAACTGCAGCAGGCAAATTAAGGAGTGTATACCCAAAAAACTACCCCCAAACTCCCTCCTGTACCAGCTTTGGTGCACGTGCAATCATGATTCAGAACCATGGGAACACACCTCACACACGCTGCTGTAGGTTATTATTCAACAGCAGCAAACTCCCACTATTTTTTTACCGAGCCTGAGGGATGGTTTGCAACCCATTCTCGGCTTACCTGGTGCTTTCAACTCAAAACGGGCTGCAGGGCCAGCTCCCAAACACAAGGGATCATGATTTGATCATGAGTTGATTGTGTTGGCAAAGTGGCTTCAGGAACTCTTTTCTTCCCTTTAGGGAATGCCCTGCTCTGGTGCTACTCCTGCATCACCAACACCGTACTCATTTACGGCAAAGTTGCATATTGCTGTAAGTTAAATATTACTATAATTTGGATATTGCTATAAGTTACACGTTACTTAAGCTTCTGTGACAATTAGGGGTAAGGGAATGACATTTCTGTCACCTGCAGAGGAGAAAGTGCAGAACACCTCTGCTCATGGGCTAACCCCACGCTGCCGAAGGAGCTGCAACACCTCAGCAGGAAGCTCGCAAAGAAATCTGCCAGACACATTTAAAGGGCGGTTTGGAATCACCGAATCCCAGCCAAATATATCTCGCTGTTGTTACAGCATAAATATAATTACTGCTATTATTATCAGCAGCAGCAATAGTCACTATTAAGGTTATTATTAGCCATAATTTTTACTGTGGTACCACTTAGGAATTCCCTCCCAAGACCAGGGTGCCACTGCAGCACGCCCCGTGTCGCTGTTACCATGACGGTTTCGCTCTGTTTGCCGGTGTGTTTTGGCCAGAGAGCCAGCTGCTGACTCGCTGTGCTCCGAGTTGCTGAGCAATAAATCCCAAACCGAATTCAGGACCAGATTTCTGCCCCAAGTCTCAGTCCTGTGACTCGCCCTGGAGGCTGCTCCGAAACTCTGCCTGAGTCCACCGAGTCTCTCTGGGAAAGCACCACTCCTACCAAAACTAGCGGCTCCCAAGTCAAGTTTTGGAAAATATGTGTTGCAGGGAAGTGCAGGAGGTGCTGCTGGTGAGACTGACACTAGAGAGAATTGTTTGTGGGAGACAAGGAAGATGAGAATTATTTCTTTGCAGTACAAGCAAACAGAAAATACCAAGAAAAAGACTTTTAGCTGAGCAGGATGAGACAAACTTTGTGAAATGTTGCATGAATAGAGGTGAGATTTCTGTGACAGATTGTCTCAAGAGATCCATGAACTGTTGTCCTGGCTCCCAGCCTGATGCTGAATGTACTAATTTTGTTAATCCTTCCAAGACGACTCAGTCATTTGACTTTTCTCTCTTGTGGCAGTGTGTGAAATTGGTCACTGCACACAGAGAATGAATTTCATTGTAGGTTCACTCACAGGTTATGTCCCCCCCTAAAAATTGCCGTCGGCTTCTGGGCAGGGGTACATGTCATAGACTGAGCCAAAAGTGCAGCAGAGGTGTGTGGGGGGCCCTCAGCTGCTCACAGAGACCGCGGAGGGAGGTTCAGCTGCCCCAGGACCGTGGGGTGACACAAGCCTCCTGTCCCCAGGGCTGCAATCCATCAGCATCCACGGGTAAAGCCACTGGTATGTGAGCTCATGGTCCCAAACCATTACCTACGAGGATGAAATCCTTATCACAAAAGCACCGGGGGTTGTGATTTGCATCTCTCCAAGTGTGGGTCCAGTAACTTCTCCATCTATCAGCACCAGTAATCTCTCTGTGTAATCTTCCTCGTACCTCTGTGCCACCAACATCCCCACCAGAGGTGTTGTGTTTTCTGACGGTCCACTTAGCACATTCAGAGGTCTCCCATGCTCCCAGCACTGTTTGATTTTGTCTTTCAGGGCTGAGATCTGATCGGTGTTTGTACACCCTCTTCCGAGCCTGAACCGACTGTTCCTTAAGCCTGCCATTCAGCTGTGCCTGCTTTCTTGTTCACAGGCACTCAAGCACATGTATCCTCAAACACAGCAAGCGGGCTAATGCCTCTTGAGCCTTATATTCCTTCCTGCCACCTCCTTTTCTTTTTCCTTGGCTTGTTGCAAGCGCAGCTGAACGCCAGGGACAAGCCCTTCCGCAGCTTCAGAGAGCCCCGGGAATACCTGGCAGTGTCCCACGGGTGACACCTTTGCTGTCAGCATAGCCAGGAGGGTGCAGGGCCGTGTGTCACACTGAGGGCTGCGTCCGAGGAGCCCCAAGGGTCTGCAAGGCCACTTCGTGGCTTTCAGGCTCAATCCGTGTTCCTTGATTTTTCCTTTTTTTAAAATTTTCCCGGCACGTTTTGGCAACACCCCTTTCAACAGGTTTCCACTCTCACTTCTCGCCTCTCACCTCAAGTCCTGCCTTTTTCCTGTCTCCCTTGTCCATAAAATCACCTTTGGAGAGACGAACCATCCTGACAGGTTCCTGACTGTGTGGAGCCGTGTGAGTTTGTGACCCGCTGCGTGTGCCCCTCACCTGCCAAAACAGTTTCAGAGGTCTCCTCTCTGAAAGGACGTATTTGGAAACACAGATGAGTTAGAAGTACAACCATAAGTCGGTGATAGGTCCTAATTTAACACATACTCAGCCTTTATTCAGGCTAATCACAAAACTGACCTGTCTCTTCACACTAAACTCTTTACGTTGAAGGGACTTTTGTCCTTGACCAGATTTTATCTGATTAAATATTGGTAAAGGTGTACCATGATACAGGCAGGCAAAATGGTACATTTATTTAAAAGATGATGAGCATTCAGACTTACCTGTTGTGGTCAGGTGAAAGCAGCAAGCCTTGGTCTCCTCTGCTGGGCATCTTGGCAACAATTCTTTCTGAGAACCCTCTCCACCGCTGCCGGAAGGCTCTCACAGCTCACAGGTGTCGTGGCCAAACTCCTGGGGGAGGCTGAAATGAAATGAGTTCTTCTCGAAACAAATGTCCAGTCCCTTCTTGTGCCACTGTTACTACCAAAAAATAATAATAATTAAAAAAAAAAGATTCTGAGGAAAACAATTTCTCTCACAATTCTGTGTCATTCAAACGCTGCAGACACGGGGTGAGGCACCACAAAATCCTGCAGTGTAAGGCACTGCTCTGAGCAGCTCACAAGCTTGCTTGGTGCTGATGCAAAACAGCCATTTCACACATTTTTTTAACAAAGCAGAGCAGCTCATGGCGAAAGTAAACCCGTTACAAATAAATAAATCCAGAAGATATTTATGCCAATCAAAAACTGGCACGTCGGTGTTCATGCCTTGGCATTTTAATGCTTGAATCTGTGTTTTGTGAAAACAGAAAAAAAAAATCAAAGTATGTTTCACTGATAAATGATTTGTATATCATGTGGAATAAAAATATCTCAGGACCACGGGGAAAATTTGTGGTGTTTTAATATTTTATTTCAGCTGGAAATCAGTGTAACAATTACAGCTCCCAGCTCAGGTTCCAGGGAGGCATCTTTCTTCCATTGCATTTTTCTCTGTCCCTCCTATGCCAACTCTTATAAAACAAGATACCACAGGATTTAATTCTAAAAATCTAATATTACTGCCTGGTGGTGAACTGAATACTACAGATTCCTTCTTGATAATACTGTCTCATGGGATTCCTGCGTGGTAACAGAATCTCCTGGGATTCCTGTCTGGTAACCATATCTCACTGGATTTTGGTAGTATTTCTCCCATTGGATAACCCCAGCCCCACCAAAAAAGCAGTCATAAACCTCACACTCTCTTTATTTTACATGACATTAATATCAGATCCCGGTGGTTTTTCACCGCTTTTTTCACTAAATTGGAATCAGGGCTCTAAGAGAAATGAGTATGATGGAACATTTTGTTTGTTGGACAAGAGCAATATTAAGATATTCCTTTAAAGGAGCAATAATTGGGACGCTTCACGGCTTCACTGCACTTAGTCTTTAGCCATACATGGACTAGAAAACTTTCTGTTGTTCTGGAAGTCAGCTGTGCTAGGAGTTCTTCCTCTCCACGCCCGTGAGAGAAGCCACAGCTAAATAGTTTCAGAGGGAATACACTGAGCAGTTCTTGAGAGAAGTTTTCAGCTAAATCATGGAGCAGCAACGCAGCCTTTCTGTCCTGAGCCCCTCTCTCCACCCAGTTGCTCGCAGAAAGCTGATGGGGATAAAATCATTGCAGCAAGTCCACAAAACACACGGAATTGTGTTCTTACGGTCCTGCCTGGTGTTGCCAGACACTTTTGCAGCTTCTCACAGCACACAGGGCCACCCTGGGAAGTCAAACCGGGAAATCCTGTCAGGAGAACCGCACATCTCACAGGGTCCAAACCTGTTCCATCGTCCTGCAGCGCTGGAAGTGATTCAGGAGAGATCTGCTCCGGCTCGCCCTGTGAGATTTCCAGGCTCAAAAGTTTTGTCTTCAGCTTTCCTTTGACTTATTTACTGTCTCTCTTGGCCTGTGTCTGAGATGTGGTTGTGGGGTTGCCTCCAGGGAGGGACTGCTGCTGAGGTGGGACCCAGCCTTGCTCACAGGAGAACATTCCCCTATTGCCACGATCCATCTCCTAGAGTACTCAGTCCCGAAAACGTGGGTCAGACAAAACAGTGACGGGCCCCGCTGAGAATTATTCGGCAGGATTTGTGTCCACCGAGCTCTCTTGGATGTGCCAGCAAACACCTGGGCAGGTCTTGGCCAGGTGGCTTTAGCAGTGCTCTGACCAGCTGCACCTCTGGCTCAGTAAGAAGCAGAAAGTTTGAAACCCAGGTGCTGCCAAGGCTTGAGGCCCAGTGAAGGTGCCTGAAGAATACAAATGTGAGAGATGGAAGAAGGTAAACAGGCAGCACCTTCTATTAAAGCGCTGCATCTCCTGCCATGGGTTCAGACAAAAAAATGGACATATGCCATTTTTCCTTCTCACAGTTGTCTTTCTGTCCAAATATAACACTCACAACTCCAGAACTTACAGCTGTTCTGAGCCCTTTTTTGAATCCAGACCATGCACCAACACCAGTTTTTCTTTGGTCCTGCCCAAGTCGTTGGATCTCATCGCACTTGGAGGTACAAGGAACTGCGACAGCAATCCCTGGCAGCTTGATGTTATTTTTGAGAGGATCAATAACGTTTATGAAGCACTTCCTGAAGGTAAAAACAAAAGCAAACTGACACACTTGATACCAGATCTGCCAAGACACCTTTATCCCTAAACCCTGGAAATTCCATGATGTTTATCTGCCTGAAGTACCACTGGAATTAACAGGCAGGTGAGCAAGTGGAGGCCCTGGCTGGCACCTTGGCACCCCCTGCAATGGCTGGGAAGACTGTTCTGGCTGTTGCTGTAGGCTGGAATAACCAGGAATGGTGCCAGATCAGGGGCTGCATCTCTCCTCTGCTGCCTTTTAAGTCCCAACTCTCTGCTTGGACAATGAACCGAGAAAACCGTGCTGGAGCGTAGGACAACAAAAACCTCTTTCCAGGGGGATTTTGATGGTCTCTTCAGGGGCCATTCATGACTTGGTGGTGAGTCACCACCCCAAAAATACTGCCGGGGCTATTCATTCAGCGGGGCTAGCAGTGCAAGCTGGAAACAATCTAGGGAACTCTCATCTTCAGGTCAGTGGGGGCCAGCAGCACGGCCGCGCTCCGCCTGGGAACGAGGGGCGAGACGGGAAAGAGCACGGCTCCCAAATTGCTCTCGTGCATGCTGCGCCCGGGGACTGGCCCTGCAGGAAGGGAAGGGTTTATTCCACGCCCAGAAGCAGAGCTGTGGGTCCCTGTTTTGCTGTGATGAGTATTTTTCTGCTCAGGGAATGATGAGGTTTGGGGGAAAGGTTTTTGTAAAACTGGGACGGAAAGGAACTTGGAGAGAGCTTGGGGGGAAGACGTGTGGAAATTCCTGCCATCCCACGCTGCTTGGAAGGGTCAGGGAGCGACTTTGGTGTTTATCCTGTTTATAGCCCACAGGACCTTCCTGG
Organism: Machaerirhynchus nigripectus; assembly: GCA_013397975.1. Classification (NCBI taxonomy): domain Eukaryota; kingdom Metazoa; phylum Chordata; class Aves; order Passeriformes; family Dicruridae; genus Machaerirhynchus; species Machaerirhynchus nigripectus. The sequence goes on from VZRQ01007228.1 coordinate 500,591, forward strand.
GGCCTGAAGCCCTCCTGCTATAAAAATAGGGGAGAATCCATAAAACCAGCAGCAGCACCTCACATATAGCACAGCTCCTTTCTCACGAGATAGGCAAGAAGCTAAATGCCTTAATTAGAAGTTGGCCGAGTTATTTTTTGTGTGTTGCAGCCAACGACACAGAACATGGACTCCTGATGGAATACCAAGGCAGTAAATCAATGGAGGGTCTTTGCTACCGTTCATGAAATGCTCCAGCTGTGCTCCTAAGGATTATAATGTCAACAGAACCCTTGATTTGAGTCACAGCCTTGCCTTCACTCAGGGGCCATATATTAGTCTTGAAAAGCAGACAGAGTTTCATTGCTCAGGGAAAGGAAAAAAAAGAAAAAGAAAAGAAAAAGAGAGAATTGCTGAGCTGAAAATAAAATGGTGATGTAGGGGAGGAACACTGCGGTACAGCCAAAGGAGACACGTGGTGACTTTCAGTAAAAACGTCTAGAAACTTGAACTTGAGGATCTTTCTCTGTGTTTGTTTAGGATGAAATCTCACAAGTCAAATTTAATTTTTCCCAATACATTTAGACAGTGCTTAGACACCTGGTTAAGTGCTTGGCTTCACCAAAGCCATTACAGCAGTGCCAGCTGACTTCAGCCAAGGATCTGGCCCTTACTCAGAGTATGATACATATCAGGGATCCCAGGAAACAAAAATGGATGATTTTAGAGGGTGGTAAATTTGTCTGGAGGGCAAATATGTTTGAATACCACTCGTGGTTATGTTTCTGCTTTCGGGCAACATCAAATCATAGAAGCACAGTCATGAAATACCCTGAATCAGTGGCGACTGGACTCTACTCCATCAGGCTGGATTCTCGAAAGCCCTGTAGAAGGTGCAGTTTTGCCTTAGCAAAACACTTGAAGATTCCCAGGAATCTTTTGACACTCAGCAGGTGCTCTCTCGCAACGATTGTAATAAATCTTAACAACCCACATGTAACCAGGCACACACAAAAAAAATAAAGCTGAAGGGTTTTCTAATGATGACCTTGAAGTTGTTGACGAGGTCACAGCGGCAGTGTCACGCTGCAGTTTGCACGTGTTCTTACTTTCTTATTCCTACAGGAATCAGCTGCTGCCAAAGTATACATGATACAAAGTAGAATCTTGATTATCCAAAGCTCAGTCATAGTCTCTGTTGCCTATAATACAGTTCTATCCCTGGCATTTATTGCTTACACTGAAAAGTATCTCAGTTATTCAAAACCCTGGTTGCTCAGATTCAGTGGCTGGACCCGTTAAATCAATTTGCAATTAATTCAGTTGGCTCAAAACCATTTCCCCTCTCACAATGGTACTGAAGCTGTGCAAAGATTTGCACAAAAAATCACTCAGGAGGGGAGAGACCTGCCTTTGCTTGCAGTTGGAAGCAAAAAGGAGGAAGAAATCTCACAGAGCCCCAGTAGTCCTGGAACAGTTGGCGGGTTTGCATCTTTGCAGGAGCAAGAAAACCTCCTCTCTGAAATGCAGAATTATTGGAAAATGCTGCCTTGCACTACCACAAGGTTCGAAGAGCAGCTGAAATACAGTGGGGTTGTAGAGCTGAGCCAGCTCCTGAAATGTAATCCTGGTTCCACTGCCCTGACTCCTGCACAGTCATGGTACCCAGTGGGGATGGGAGCAGCGTTTTTTCTTGGCTCAGCATTTGGTTTGTTTTGGTTTGTTTTGGTTTCTTTTAGCTCCCCACCAGCACATGTGGAGCCTGTGCAGATCTGCACCAGCTCCTGCTCCCTCCAGCACCTGCAGAACTGCCCTGGGGCTCCTGCACAGGCTGCCAGGAGGGGCTCCAGGAGCCTCATCCCATCGTTTCCTGGGGTAACATGAACTTCCCTTCCCATGGTGTCTCCAGGTACGAGCACACGTGTGCCCCCAAAGCTGAAAACACGTGTTTGCACCCATTAAACACATCCCTGCTTGCCACCACGGTCTGGCCAAGTAGAAAGTACAAGTTTGTTCCTTAAATAAGGGAAATCGAAGTGTCACACCGACAAGTGGATGATGTCATTGGTGTGAAAATACGTGTTTTCCTTGTCTCAGATAAAATGCTTTAGTCCTGGAAGTGTGTGCAGAACAAAAACCTGCCGGCCTCCACCTGGCAGGGCTCTCCAGGCCAGTTGCCTAAACTGATTCTCTTTTCTCTCCCCACCCGTCCCTGCTTCTTTTCTTCTTTTTCCTCTATCAGTCTCATGGAGGAAAGAGCACCACAAGAGAAGTTCAAGGTGTAAGAGTGTTTTCCTTATCTCTCTTGGCATTTTTATCCATCCACGTCTCCTTCCCAATTCTGTTTTACCAGTGTTGCATGGCAGAGAGGCACAAAGTGCCTTTCAGTCTTTCCACAGCTTTTTTACAAAATCATTCACTAGTTTCTAAAAAAGAATTAATTCTTCCTTTATTTAACCATCATGTTCTTTACATGGAACATGACCTAGATTGTCTCCAAGATTTATCAAGAAAGCACACTCTTTTCTAACCTCTCTAATTTCTTGTTGGACCTCTCTGACTCAGTTCTGGAGAGCTTTGTTTTACCATCCTGGTCCCCCTCCGAAAGATAATAGAGAATCTCAGTTTTCATGGCTATTTTTGAACGCATTTCCAGTAAAGCACTCAAAATACATCTCCATTCTTCATTCAGAACTGGGGAAAGAAAGGGTTAATCTGATCCTGAGGGTTTTCTTTCCATCTCCACCACTGAATATGGGTAACAGATACTCGGAGCAGACAGACTATGGGACACAAATAAACTCAGTTTCTGCTGCTGTAGTTTTAAACCCGTGTTGCCACGAAAAAATGTCTGAGGACTTAAGAATAATTTTCAGTTGGTTTCACGGTCTGAGCAGCACATGCCTGTGAGCCTCCCATGTCTGCAGCACAAACCAGGCACGCAGGACCACACCACCAGCAGCTACGCCCTGCCCAGCAGTGCGTGTCACCCACCCTCCAGTGACTCCCCCTCAGGAGACTTCTTTCAGACCAGCTCCTTTCTGGCCCCATACAACAACATTTGTGCGGCTTTTCCTCCGAGAAACACAAAAAGAAGGTGGAGCTGTCACCTGCTGTCAGTTCTTTCCTAACGAAGCAACTAAAGGCACTGAATTCTGCTCACACGTGGTGGATGAGCCCATTTCTCCCTCCGAAAGCCGTGCGAGGAGTGATTTGTAAAGATCAGAATTGATTTAGGGCAAGCTATTGGCTGGTTGTCACATCTGAGGTATTGTTGGACAGTACAGCCACCCTCACATGAAGTACTCGCAAAAAAAATGCTATTTTCAAATGCAAAACAAAGGTTATTTCCAAATGAAAAAGACATTCCTCTCAAAGACAGCTTAGTGTGCAATCTTGTGATATTTTGATACTATCGGACCCGGTTTTCTTTCTTTCTTTCCAGACAAAAGTTTGCAAAGCAAGCAGCTGGTGCCAGAGGTATTTCCAAGCCGGTAGAACTGCACATCCCACAGGGGCGGGATCCTGCAGGAGCTCTGCAGCCACCTCCACTGCCCTGTGCTTCCTACATTTGCGTTAGCACCGGGATGTCTCTAAGTTCCCCTCACAGTTCTCATCACTGTTCTTCAAATCCCCACACCTCAGCAATAAAGGCACCCCGGAATTTAGGACTGATACTATGGGGAAAAAGAAAAATAATATTTTCCTTAAGCTGTGAAGACCTTGCACAAAAACCCTGATGTTTTCTGGCCAAAAAGGGGATGTTCCCTGGATTTCAGAAAGGCTTCCCTCCTGCTATGCAGTGGTGGCATCTGAACTATTGCAGGACTAAAACGGGACGGTTCTCTTCAAGCATCTAAATTTGGAGGTGGCCCGAGAATGCTCACAAAGGAGGACAGTTACCATCAACTGCTCTTTAATTATAGATCTGCTTGTTCACCTTCCCAAATCCTTCAAACCTTCCGAAAGGAAACAGGAGACATTTGAACTTGCAGACTTCAAAGGACTGCTTAGGATAGCTTTAAAAAGAAATAAAGATCAATCAGTTCAATACGTTTTCTCCTTGTGGAAAGCATTTTACCTCTGACAATCCAAGGAGGAACAGAGCAAATCCTCAGTAGAAGAGGAGGCAGACATGTGGACTAAAGGACTGCTACCTTATCCAAGCTATTCACTTTTGCTGTGTTAGTTCTCACAGGAGAACAAGTTTCCAAAGTCTCCCTAGGGTTTTATACATATTCTCACTCTCTTTTTCCCTCTGCTTTGCTAATCCATGCTGCTGAAATAAACTTTTCCAACACCATCCTCATGGGCAGCGCTCTTTTCTGAGCACATCCAAAAAGAGGGCACCTTTTGCTTACCAAAAAAAAAAAATTTTTTTTTTGGCCTAGAATTGGAGAGAAATAAGTCAAATTAAAGTAAAATTTTTACTGGCAGCAGCTAGGAATCCACGATCATTTTTTTAAATGCCATTTACAGAACAGAGGAAAAACAGTAATTCTTCAGTCCCTGAAGATCTGTACAGCAGAGGAGACCAGAAGCAACCAAGGGGTGACTGAAGACATTTCACATCCACTTGTTAAGCTCCAGAAGATGCAGGAATATCTGCCAGAGTCTGGTTCATCAGGAAACACCCTTTGCAGTCTCCTGATTTTGACAGGCTGGCATCCTTCCCCTCTGCCTTACCTCTCTGCAGAGGACCATGGAATAGTTTGGGCTGGAAAGGCTTCTTTGTTGGTGTATTTTCCTGCTAAAAGATACTTCTTCTGCAGCCGGTAGGAAGATGCAAAATTTATTGCCAAGAAAAACATTTTGCACTCCAAGAAGGAGAAGGAGAAGAGCTGTCAGTAAGGTTGCTCTGTGCACAGATTGTTGTTTTGGTAAGACAGATCTCAGCAGTTCCTATCAAAATCTTTCTGGCAGAGTGATAAGCTGATGTCCTTTGGTTCTTAGAAAACAATTCTGCACATCAACAATGCACGAACAATTGTCCCAGCTGAATGCCTCTCTTTCAAGGCCTTCATCATGTCACTGGTAATAAATATTGAAATTAAAATCGAAGCATTTCAGTTTCAGGAGTGTAAAAATATGTGGAATCTCGTTTGCTTTGGGCCCAATGGTGCAAATGTCTTCTCTGTATCAATATGGCAATCAGTGATTTCGTTATGACTAAACTTAGAGAGGTTTGGTTTAATTTGTCTGTATTCATTTTTGGGGAGGTACATTGCAAACCTCTCTTTTTTTAGTGCTCTCCCTCAGCTTTTGAGGCCAGAAAAGGGGTTCCTGATTTTTAATGTCATACTTTTCTTTTTCCCCCAGAGGAAAATTCCATGTTATTTTGAGACACATGGGCATACATAAGGGTGAAGAATCCTGTGCTTTATATCAGATACAAATAAGCACAAAGATTCAAAGCTTTCGTTGTTGTTGTTAACAGCTTCATTTTCTGAGGTTGTCCTTTAGGTCTGAGGGAGATTTTGGACATCAGTGCTCAGTGGTGGCAGGGTGCTCAGGGGGAAGGTTTTCAATGCAACCCGAAGAGACTTTTTCCAAAGGCATTTTTCTGTGATATCTCATGTTGCCCTGGCCGGCTACAACTTTAATACATTTACTTGTCTGCCACTCTGAGTTCATATTCACAGATGAGGCCGTGGGACCAAAGATTTGATAGTGAATATCAGCGTGTTGTAACAGCTTTGTTGTAGGGATTTCTTTTCACCCTGAACTGCCCTGGATGGGAGAAAACCTCCTGAAGGGTGGGGATGTAACCACATCCTCGACTCGGACAATCATAAGAAACGCTTAAGCCTTGTCGAGTGAAGAGTTGCACTAACACCAGCCCCATTCCAGCAGCAGGCCCCTGCAGCCATCCAAAGGGCAGGCACGTGTGGCCAGAGGGATTGCTCTGCCCCTTGTTTTCCAGAGGGTTGTAGCTCCGTGGAAGAAAAGCAGAGAAGAAAGTGGAAACGTCAGGAAGTAAAGCAGGAAATCCAAGAGCTCACAAAAAGGACTTGAAACAGAGAGGGTTTGGAGGCTGGTTAGTGCTGTTAGAGAGTATGAACAAAACATCCCCTCTAGCATGGTTTTCATGCCTGTGGTGACTGAGAAAAACAGATTTTGTACATTCTTCGTAATTAAATAAGATTACCTTGAGAAATGTCACCAGGCCCTCTTCTAAATGCTGAGGGAGTAAGTGTGAAGCAGTTTCCAAGCACAAATGGAGCTCACTGCTGTTCTTGCTGAGGCAAACAGGAAACAAGGAGAAGGCCTTGCAGAAACAAATATCAGACCTCCAGAAAGTGGTGAAAAGAAGAGCCAGAAATACGACGGAGTTACCGGAATATAATCTCAGGATGGTAAATTAAGGATTTGCTCAAAGAGAAGGAAAATCCATGCTCAGAAAGTGGAGAGAAAAAAAAGGTGTGAGTCAATTTGGAAGCAATTCCTGCTTTGTGACTTAGTTACTCGACACGGGGGAGCTATTCATGTTTCAAGCACAACTCTTGCTTTTTACGAAGAGACAGCCACAGAAGTCCCAACATAATCACCAGAGGTCAGGATATTTTACATGAGGTTGTTGAACAGAGCTATGACGGGCTAAAGCAAGGATTAAAGGAACTAGAAAAAAATTCTGTTCCAGATATAAATCAAGAAGTCACGGACCAGGCTGTGTGTCTTCTGTCTGGAAGCAAGTAAATGAAAACTTTGCCAAAACCTCTCAATTCACTGTCCTCTGCCTCATGAAAAGACAATGACATTCAAGGCCAGTTCAAGTAATGTATCAGTGACTGGGAAAGTAACTAAATATTTGCACAATTTGTACCATTTCTACAGAACGTTGTTTCTCAAAAGTACAGAACTGTGAGGAAATGGTTCTACAAAGTGCTAGAAATGGCACCAGTGGGAAGACTCTTGCCATGGGGAGGAGGTGAAGGAGATGAAGAAAAGGTACCTTGTGGAGCGTGGGAAAGAGATGGTGCAGAAGAGCAAGCTGAAAAGATGATTTTCGGAAGTACATACAACCAGCTGCTCAATCCTTGTTCATACCTGGAAATTGGGCAACTCTACTGAACATGCAATAAGTGATTTTAAGGGAGAAAACAGGTAGTACACCAGATTGCTAGGGTGGGCTGGAGAATTGCTGATGCCAGGCTGAACAGCACGCTTGGTTTGTGAACAGAGAGACATTGGAAGGGTTGGGAGAGGGAACTGGACTCCAAAATGCACAGCAGGAATCTGAGCATTGGAGGCAGCTAAAAATCAGTTTGAATTAAGTACAGCTGATCCCTGAAATACAGACTGGTTGATAGATGGGAGCTCTGGAGGGCATCTGACCCAAGCCCTGTCCTCAAGCGGGGTCACCTAGAGCAGGTGGCCCAGGAAAAGGCAACTAATTTGTGGTGAGCATCCTCTCCTGGCTCCAGGGTGAGAACAGCAATAGCTCTGAGAGTACGGGAAGTTTGCAGGAACTCTGCAGCCCCCCAAAGGGGTAAAGTTTACATCTTCCTCAAAAAACACAAAAGAAAGAAACCCTGATAACAGTGGAAGGGTATAGATTCACTCAAGGACCTGTTAAAAGAGGAGGAGACACATCTTGATGTTTTAATCCTAAGGAGAAAATAGCTCAAATCTACTTCCTCCTGTAAGGTATCCCCTATGGTCCAGGTCCAAAGAAATAAAATGGGATACAGAATACAACTGGGATCATTATTGTGAATAGGATTTCAGCCTGTCAGTGTCTGGGAGCTGTGGAATTCAAGGTTGCTAAAAGAATATTAAGCGATGAATGTCTGTAATGAAAAGCATTTCAACAAGAACATTAATGTTTCTTAAAAGATAGAAAAAAAAAAAAAGAGAAGACAAATCCCAAAGCCATCTTCTTTGAATTGCTGCAATGAGACTGAGCAAAGAAAAATTCTAAGAATGTGGATGAAATTGTTTTAGGTTGATGTGAAAATCATCACTTACCTACAGTAGTTGAAATGCCGTTGTGTCCAATCAGTTAATTATTTTTTCTTTTGTCTCTCCTCTCCTTTCTTTTTTGCTGTTAGTATTTTAGGCTTTGTTGGGATGAAAACTAACACTGAAATGAGGATATTAATTCATTAGTCAAGCTTAACTTCATTGCTATTTCCTACAGGAAAGTGGTTAAAACAATACTCCTACAAGCCTGAAATACAGCTCAAAACAGAGGCAGGTGTAAGCAGGTGTTTTGTAATTAGCGATATTCCTGTAGCACCCACAGCAATTGCCTGCTGATCCTTTATGGCAGGGAGCTGGGCCATCTGGAAAAGAGAGGCAGGAGGAAAGAATGAGAGGGAAAACTGATAAAAACAGAGGTACAGCAAAGCAAGGGATACAGCCAGCACAAACACTTGCCCTTGAGGAAAGCTGGGAGTGAAGAGTAGACATTTGATAGGAAATGGACTTGGAGCAGGGGTGAAGATGCATCTTTGTGTCATGGGAAACAGGAGTTTGTTCCTTTTCTTTAGACCATCAGGGCTGTATCAAAAACACCTGAAGCAGTCAGTAGCCATTAACTTTACAACAGCAATTTTAGGGGGGAGAAAGCTGAGAATGGGTCTTGGTTTTGCTGCAAGTTGAGGTGAAGTCGTTCTGAAAGCGGTGAAAATAAATATTTTTCATTTATCTATTAAGAAATTAGACATGAGGGAAAGTGTCTCTCTTAACCTTCAGCTGGATGTGATCCTTCCTTGCCTTGCATTTTGTTCCTGAAGCTGGAGAGCTGGGAGGGCTCCCTGCATCCCCCTTTCCTGCCCAGTCAGCTCCTGCCTCTAGTGGGAAGTGAAACTGGGAGCTGGCAGAGCCAGCAATGTGTCTCCCAAACACCCCTGACGCCCAGGAGGCAAAACTTAATTTTCTTCCCTGATACGAGCAACTTTCAGAAGGCACCCTGGATCCTGCAGCAGTCTGGGCCTCGTGTGCTTCACAGGAGGGCGGACAAATACAAAATCCCAATCCTTCTGTTTCTTTTTCTGTCCCTCTTTGCCCAGTGGCTCCTGACTGTGGGGCTGCCTGATTAGCTCTGTGAAGATCCCAGCACTCTGTTCGGTTATTTTGTAAAAGCAGGAAAATTTGGGAACATGGGCGGTGGTTTTCTGTACTCTTCTTTAAACCTAGGTCTGTTCTGTGTGCACCATTATTTAATGTGCGTCATTTAAGGGTATTTTTACATTATTTCAGTATAAAGGAGAACGGAGACCGAGGAACTTTGACTTCATTATTCAAAGGCAGCTTCCTCCTTTGATAGAATTCTACAGAAAAGATACAAGGGTGGAAGGAACGGAGCACATTATTCGGTATAAAGAACACCTTTCTGGTTTTATATAAGGGTGTAAGCAGTGCTAAACCTGGGCTTGGCCACCTCATCATGTGGACTCATCTTACTTCTCTCTCTCAAAGATTTCACCTCCTTGTGAATGGAAGATTTTTCACTACCTGGGTTTAAATGAGCACATTTAAATGAGCACATTTAAATGAGCACATTCAATGGCAGCCCACAAGAAGGCCTTTTTTCTCCTCAATATGACCAGGAGTGGGATTCACACCTGTCTGTTTCTATTTAATGTCAGATTTAACTTACAGATCTTTTGTTAAATTCAGATGGAGCGTTTCATTCAGTGCAGCCTTTCTTTTCTCCAGCTGTGCATTATCAAGGCCTAATCCTGGGAAGTGAAGAGCACAAGGCCAAACCCCACTGAAATGACCACTTATTTGTGCTTGTCAAGCACATCTCAATTTTTGTACTACTCTGTCATCTCTCCTGGATGCCAAGAGAAATGTTTAAAGCCTAACCCCTTGCTCAAAATTGAACCTGTGACGTGGACCCCCCTCAGCTTTGCAGGAGTTAACCTCCAGAATCACAGCAGAAAAATCATAGAAGCATGGAATGGTTTGGGTTGGAAGGGACCTTAAATCTCATCTCATTCCCCCCCCTGCCATGGGCAGGGACACCTTCCACTATCCCAGGTTGCTCCAAGCCCCATCCAACGTGGCCTTGGACACTCCCAGGGATCCAGGGGCAGCCACGGCTTCTCTGGGCACCCTGTGCCAGGGCCTCACCGCCCTCACAGGGAGGAATTCCTTCCCAATATCCAATCTGAGCCTACTCTCTTTCACATCACATTTGAGTCCTACTCTAAGAGAGGATTCATCAGCTGGTAAACAGATTTATAGTGCCAAAGCCTGACCAATGCAAATGCCACTTTACCAACATTCATTTATTTAAATGACAAGGTCAGGCGTCTCAGAGTTTTAGTGTAACAAATTCAAGAATGATCTCATAATGTGTAGTTCTGTTGAAGTGTTTGAAGTAGCTGACAATTTTACCTCTCTTGGACAGCCTTGGAAAAAGTATGATTGATAATGGTCATAAAATAAAAATAAATATATGTAAATTAAAAAAAAAACAAAAAAACAACAAACCACCAGTTTTCTAACTCCTGTATTACGTAAAATTAAGAATGTAGCCTCTTATGGCCAGAAGAGCCATGAAAGTACTATACCTTCTCTGTGGACATAAATTTGGTAAGTGTAAAATATCCATATGGCCTGGGAGGGCAGCATCACTGAAATAATAGCCTATGGCAAGTTAGAATGAAAATACTTGAAATAAAAATTATATATATATATTTTTTTTTTTTTAAAGAAAAGAAAACGTGAAAGTCATTGACAAAATTGTTACATCCAGCTAATTCACCTTTGAGCGTGCCTCAGTTTACCTCACATCTCTTTCCCCACGGGTAACAATCCTACAACAGCTAAAAGCAAGCGATGTGGTTTGGGGTTCTACCACACAGCGTGTAAAACCTGTCCGTGTTAATGCCTCTCGCACAATCACAGCTGTTAGTGTTTTTAGTAGCATTTTGAAGGCTCTCAGTCCCTCCCATCCCCAGCAGGAGCTCCCCCCGCCCCGTCAGTGTCCTCTCCTTCTGCGCTGGTTCTTGCTCGGGGCCTTCAGGAGACTCTCCCGGTATTTCACGTTCGTGTGGAACAGCCGGACCATCTCATGGTCTTTGGTATCCAACACTCTGGGCAGAAAGAGAGAGGATTTCTGTGTCCTGCGGGTCTTAAAGCCCCTCCTGGGTCGTCCTTTGCCATTGACTGAGACGTACCAGAGTCTCTCAGCGCTGGCTTTGCGCTTGGTGCCCGCCCTGCTGGGGACAGTCCGGTACAGACGGGAGGCGTAGGTGTTGTAACCCAGCTCGTGGATCCTCTCCACAAACTCACACTCAGGGTTGTAATTCTCCTGCAAAGGGAACGCGACAGAATCTGAAACAAGACTCAGTTTTAGGACGAGGACAGCGACACACTTGGTGAGAAAACCTCGGGCTGGTGCTACAAAGGGCAAGTGCTGAGCCTGAACAAGGTGCTCCCTATCAGCAGTGTGAGCACACTGTGTGCATCAGAGACCCCAGGAAGAGGCCCCAAAACCAAACTGAAAACAAAAAAATGACACGTGAATGGGAGAGAATAGCTCTGCTGATTGTTCAGCTGTAATTTTTTTTGGTGCTTATGAATTTAATGCAGCTGCGAACTGGGCAGATGATTTAATTGCTGCCTTATCAACCTCTGCCATCTATTGAAAAGGCAAAATCCTACAGTGTAAGGTAAAATGTGCCTCTTCAGTTGTTGTATTAGTCATTAGATGCACCTGTAGTCTGTTACACCCCGTTCATAATGGATATTTGAGCAGTGAACTGCACCTTTGTGGAGCTTCTTTGTCAGCACAACAAAACGAAAGCACGCTCTGCCTAGCAGTGTGTTCCTCCAAAATGCCAGGCTGCTCCTTTATCACAAACTGTAAGGCAGGATATGCAACCATCCCAGGTGCTCACATTCCACATGATCTGTCCAAATTTGCCCCTTTCCACCTGCTCCTTGACCGAGAGACAGCTCTGCAAAAGCCTGGCACGAGGAACTCCTTCTCCCCCGCCAGGAGCAGGAGAACCAGCACAGACAGAGGACCTCCCACGCTGCCCATCTTTCCTCAGCCCCAAACCTATCCTTGCTCTGCCTGTGGGATTAAGAGTTCAGGATCTGACACGAGTGAAGCACAAGAGGCAGAAGGGAACTACCGCCACGGTTTTCTATTTTTCGTTGTCTGGAGGACGTGGAAAGGGCACAGGTAGCCAGGCTGGGGCCAGAAAAGCCCCAGGCCCCACTAACAGCGTGTCTTTAATGCTGTTCACTCCCCAGAAACGCTGATGGGCATTTAACAAGATTTTAAAAGACTCCACATGTCCCGGCTTCCCAGCTGTGAAACGGAAGCGCCCTCCCTTGCAAGGACAAGGTTTTCAGATGCTGTGGTGCTGGAGCCCACGCAACCACCAGATGTAGGTGGATTCGTCCTGCTGCCTGCCTCCCTTCTGGCTGGGCAGGGTTTCTCACACAGGATAAATCTAGAGGATTATCACGATCTGCTAAGGGCACAAAGGAATCCTGCAGGCTCAGCCAACCCATTTTGTTGACACGGGAAAATTGGTGAACCGAGGGATAACGGAGTTACTCCGATACGATTTCATAAAATGCTCCCTGGATAATTATGCTCCCTGAATTAGTCAGATTTTTGAAACGGGGGCCTTGCACAGGCTCTTGGGTCAGCGACATCAGTAAAGTTGTTGGGCAGTTTTCTCCAGGCAAGCAAAGACAGGAAGTCCCTCCTGAGCTGAGCCCTCACCCCTTTGCACTCCTGTGAAAAAAGCTGGAGTGGAATCGTTTTCCCTGGGTTGTCGCTCCAGCTCTGAAACACAGGTCTGAAACAGTCCCTCTCAAACTTGAGCTGGAAGAGGACAAATTATCTTTCCAAGTTATACGGAAGCCTATCATGGCTGATACTCTTTGTCACGAGACAGATAGACAAACTTCAGGATGGCCTGATGCTCCTCGCACCAGAAAGGGAAGTCCAGGAGAAAAGAAGTCTCAGAGCAATGCTGCTCCTGGCTTTTCTCCACTTCAGGAGAGGAGTTTTTTTGCCCCGAATTTATTTAGTCTTATTTTAATTCGGTTTAAGTAATCTGGAGGGAAAAAAAACAACCTATTTTGAAGAAGAAAGAAAGATGAGAAAGAACTTGAAAAAAGCATCCTCCCAAATAATTTCTTCAGGGCAGATGCTGGCTCTGAGCTGATGGGGGAGGTCCATCGAAAAAAGATACCCATTTCAATCAGAATATTAACCAGAGGCACGGAAGTGGACAGCCTTAACTTTGGCAAGCAGAGCTAGCATGCCCTCACTCCTTCTCAGCTGCATTTTCCTTTGCCAAAATCGTTTTCGGTCTGGTGCTCTGCAGCAGCAAAGAACCCTCATCTTTGCACACAGGCCGCTTAATCAGGGAGCATCACGTGAGAAACTGGGTCGTAAACACCGTCAGAACACTCCTGAAAAGGTGGAGTTAAATGTGTCAAGCTGGGGAGGTACGGAGCTGATTGTGTCACCTCGGCTGGGTTCTCATGGCAGAAGATGCCGTTGCTCAAGGGTATATTATACCCTGCTGCTCAAATCAACAGAATTACATCTAATGACTCCTAGGAGGGAGCAAATTTCACCTCAGCCGTATTTCCCCTCTCCAAACCTGCTTCCATGCCCCGGGATTCACGGGGAAACTGCAGAGTTTGGCCGTCATGCAGTAAGAGATCACAAGATTGCTGGGATGTAATCAAAGACAATGGAAGAAACTCAAGTAGGGAGATAATGTGTATGGTACACGCTGACAAACGTGCCCTGGTATGTCCCTGAGTGTGAAGAAGTCTAAGCTGAAGTATTTTATTCACTCAGGGGAAATACTGTCTGGGCTGAAAAGGCAAGGCTCCCACTTCCATCAGCACACCCCAGATTTTATCTCACAGATCAGGGCAAAAAATTAGGTCAAAGGAGTAAAATTAGGCGTTTATTTTCACCTTTATCTTCCTGCACCTTCTCCTTCTTGCTTTCCTTGCTGTAGCCCTGCCTTTCAGTACCTGTAAATTCTTTCACTGCCCACCCAAAAGGTCTGTGCAAAGAAACTCCCATCAGGAGGTTGCATTCCTGTAGCATCAATGCTCAGTTACTTCTGGACATCCTTTATCTGACATGTCTCTGCCAGCATCCAAGATCCACACAAAACATGGACAGTTCTAGCATCCCACGTACCTGTGGCTGTCCAGGCAGTACGAAAGTAGGAACACAGCTTTCCCCCACTTTTAAGAATGTACTGATTGGTTGCCTGTAAGAATTCCAGGCAAAAACCTCTTGTAACATTACTCTTCTCTGGAAATGTGGATTTATAACAAATCAGTGCTCCCCACTAGACATGTCCCCTCCCTCCCAGGAAATGACAGGCACATGCCAGGCTTCAATCAAACTTACTGATGCATAAAGTCTGCCCCTCTTGTTCATGGCCAGGTATCTGCCAGAGAACAGGCCCTTGATGGCAACGATTCCAACGTCCACAGCGGTTATTTCCAGGATACCTAGAAACAGAATTAGGAGGTGCGTTATTGCTCAGGTGTGATTTTTTTTTTTTTTGAGATACATTCGCATGGCTGCTTACCTGAGGAGTGTGATCTCACAGCTACCACTCGCTCACAGAAAAATCAGCGCAACCGTGCGAATGAAATCGTTATCATTTTGAAACAATACAAAGCAAGGATGATGCGGGAATTGTTCAAGGCGAGGTGGACAATAAACCCCCGAGATGTCTGATTGAGATTGAACTCTTTCAAAAATGAAAAAGATCTGACACTGAACTAGAGGTTCACTTAATCCTATATGTGTATAAAAAAGTTTAAATCCTCGTTAATGCTTAGGAACACAAGAGCTCTTGACTCATTGAAGCCAGCCACAAAGCCGCCCATTTCTAGACAAAGCCCTTGCTGAGGTCTCCAGAGGGTGAAACAGAGCGAGGCCGCTGCATTTTAGAGCCATGTACATAACCATGAAAGGGGCTTGTCATTTAGGAGGTCAATGCAGCCCTCCAGACAAGGACTGTACAACTGTCTGAGACAAATTAAAAGGGAGGAGATTTTCAGGCCGTCCAAGATGGGGTCCTGCAACACAAGAAGTGTCACAGGCAAGGCTGGTGCAATACCTGCCCAAATGTTTATGTCCGGCCAAAGGTGCCAGGACCCTGATGGAGGCACAAATGACTCAGAAGATGCTGTTGGATACGCATGGCTCTCCATCAGGCTCACTCAAACCCCGCTCTCAGTTCTCCAGCCTGATGGCTCTGTACTTTCTGTGAGTGCTTGGAAGCAAGAGGTGATCCTGGCACCCAAACCCACTGCTGCCGTTTGGAAAGCCTGAAGGCAGAGCCGGGGGCCCGTTCCCTGTGCAGAGCTGGATTGCTGGCCTGGGAGAGCTGGGCTGGGTTTGGCACAGCTGGTTTGAATCAGGCACCGGTTCGCTGCTGAAGGATGCCTCCTCCGGGCTGTGACAGCGAGGGGGGGTTTCTCTAGGAAATAGTGGTTTTCCTTTATGGACTTCAGACAGATCCCTGAGGTCTCCCTATCTCTGTGTGCCATCACCAGGCGGGATTTACTCATCCTGGGGTGGCGGGGCCAGGGCGGAGGCCGGGCTGAGCCCGGGCTGGGTGCGGGGGCGCCGGGGGCTCCCCGGTGCTGAGCCCCGCTCTCCTCCCTCCCGCCGCCCTCGCACAAACCCCCTAACTCCGGACATATCCGCTTTCATCTTAATTACCGCCGCTCCCCGGCACATGTCAAAGGGGACAGATGTGATGTAGCCGGTGGAGGCTCAAGCCCCCCCCGCGGGACCCAAGCTGGGACGGGACGGGAGAGATGCGGGCAGCCCAAAAGGGCTCCGGGATGTGCCCCGGGGAGGTGCCGGGCACCGGCTGCCCAGCGGGCCGGGCTGGGGCAGGGCTGGCGTGGCCAAGTGACAGCTCGGGCGGGCTGCGCAGGGCAGGGTCGCGGGCCCCGTCGGGGGAAACTTGGGGTTTGGGGGTCTCCTTCTGCCGCGGGGGGATCGTGACCCTCCGCCGGCGGTCGGGTCCCCGCACCCTGCAGGGCCGGCTCGGGAGTTCCGAGGGCCGGGGGTGCTGCCAGCCCCCAGGACAGGGGAGGTGCGCGTCCGGCGGA
>VZRQ01007228.1:517775-533165 GCA_013397975.1 Machaerirhynchus nigripectus
GCTCCGGGGGGGGGGAGGGGGGGATGATGCTCCAAGAGAACATCTTCGGGAGGCGGCTGTGGGAAGCGCGCGTGTTAAAGGCAGAGGAGCGAGGGAGGGGTGCGGGTCCCGGCTCCCCGGGAGGCGGCGGGGGGAAGAAACACCCCCGTGGCTCGCACTCAGGATGTGCTCGGCGTGTGCGTCCCCCGCTCTGCCCCCGGTGAGCGGAGCAAACAGTTATTCCTAAATCAATCAGCTCACGCTTAGAACTAACAGGCGTTATTTAGATAGAGCTTTCACGATTTAATCATTCCCAAATTGACTTAGACAAAGTAAGGCCCGGCAAGTGTTATGATATACACCCCTGAGTGCGTTTGCGAGAAGTCGTAGCTAATCCTTTTCCTTAACTCCGGTGCCTGGAAAGCCTCATTTAGCTGGCGCGGATCTGCCCTCGCTACCCTGTCGCTTCACACCGCTGCCTACGCTTTCGAAAGGGGATGGAGCTACCTATAAATAAATATAAAAGAAGGCAAAAGGTTCAACAGCTCCGTGAATTACGCTGTCCCTGTGTGCTCCTCAAAGGCAGCTCGTTAATTAGATTTGCATCTGAAACAGGCAGTAGGAGTTTTAGGGAAGTGTTTGAGAGATAATTAGTATTAATGTGCTTGAAGGGCACACAAATACACCTTTGAAGTGAGTCACGTCACAATTCGAGCGTTTGACCTTGATCAATGTAATTTTTTTTTTTTCCGGAACTGGTGAACATGAAAAGGTCTATAATTTTTTTTAAAGACCTTCCCATGTAGAGCGGGAGGATTTTCTTACACGTTAAAGACTTATTTTAAAAGGGAAGCTTTTACCAGCGGGAAAATAACGGAAGGGGTACGACCTTTTCCTAAAAGGAATGGCAGGAGGAGGAAACTGTCTCGAAAGCTACTCTCCGTTTTAAGCTGTCCTTAATACTTAGTAGTTCTTCAAGGCTAAAAGGCTTTTCATTTACAGTCGTCTGGAATAAAAGGAAACACATAAAAAACCCCACAAGCACCCTCTCCGCCATTACCACTCTTCCTCCCCCTTTTCTTCTCCGCAAGTTAAGCCCCAGCCTCACAAGGAGAGTTTGATCTGCGGATGATAAATGTTTGTACAATTAATTCTTTATTGCTGTTCTCCTACAATGCCACTGCCAGGCAGTCAAGTGGTTCCAGAGTATTGATTGGAAATTAAAATAGCTAAAGCACTGTATGCAAGTAAAAACATTAAAATCTTAAACATGCAGGACCCCAGTTTTGGAGTGTATGGGGTGAGGGAAGGGGGGGTACTGCTTGCGGGACAAATCCTTCAGCCCCTCCTAAAAGAAGAACCTCTCCGGAAAACTTTCCTCTCGGGGATGCTCCGTAAATCGTCTCCTGGGGACTCGTAACCTCTGACGAGCTACGAGACAACAGCGGCAGCAGAAAAATAACTCTTAACGTGCCACGAGTCTCCTGAAAGGTGCTTTCACCGGCACCGCTTGAAGGGAAGATAAAACATAATTACTGGCAGTAATTACAGCGATCTCTGTAGAGCAAATCCCGGCTCTGTCCCGAGCCTGGTGCATCGCCCCGTGCGTGTGCAGCTGACATTTTCCGGTTCGGGATTCGCAGGGCATTTTCATTAGCGCTCTGAAAAAACCCCACACCAATCCCGCAGGATCCTCCTCCCGCCCCCCACCGCAGCAATAAACCCCAAAGACCAGTGGGTGGAAGAGTAACACGCTAATGACTTTTGCTCAAATTGTTTCCATCTTGATCACATTTTCATAATTAGCGCCATCAGCCATGAATCTTTCCGCCCTGGGCATCTGCCGCAGCCGGGCTTCCCGAGCGATGTGGATTCTACTTAGGAGGGAGGGGAACACTTACGGGTCTGTCATTAATGGTCCCCCTTTCAAACGAAATGAATCCGACCTCCACGGAAATATCAAAAGGGCCGTAACTACCTCGTCTCGCTCGGTGCAGCGCCGAAGAGCGAGCAGCCCGAAGTCGTTTTGCTCTGCTCAGACATCTCTACGATAAAACATAAGCCCACTCTTGTATATTTTAAGTTTGTCTGGTGACCATTTTTGAAGACAAAAAGGGTCCCTTTGATGTGGTCTGATTCTAACAGGGGCTGGGACGTCAGATGTGGTCTACCGAGTCTTTCTGGAAATATTGTTAATTATGCCCCAGAGCTCCTTGTAGCCCCGAAGTAATAATCAGAGAGCGGTTCGAGTCTGTCACTTCACGTGGAGGGGGGGAGAAGAGGCTCTAGACCGTACGTAACTAAATTAGAATTACGGCTGATAATGATCTACTAATTCGCTCGAAATGTGTGATTCTAAACGGAACGCGGTAGGGATCTGTTCTTCTTTCGCTAGCGGAGTATTTCCAAGGCTTCTCTCAGTTCAGCCATAAAGCCAGGGTTTCTCCTGCGAAATCATTGGGTAAAAGCGAGTGTTTAAGACGGGTTTTTATCCTTGTGAGCACGTGAAGCACTCGTACTTCGAGCTAATTACCCTCCGAGAGACATATACATATACATATTCGGATATGGACGTCTAAGATCTTTATGGAGATCCAAATTTTATTTAAGTATTACCTAAGCGTAAACATTAAAAAAAAAAAAAATAGGCAAAGCTTTGAAAGCGCCTCTCTTAGAGACACCCGCCAACTTTAACCTGTAATAAAACTTTACAAACACCCGCCTTGCAGCGACGGGGACTGTGAATCAGGACGTGCTGTTACTCCGCACCCGGCGCTGATTTACGACCGGCCCGTTACTCGAAGGAAGTTACAATTTGTAGAGCAATAAATACCGAGGCGGTGGGTGGAGCCCCAAGCAGGGGGAAAAAAAAAAAAAATCGCTCTCCTTCTCCAATTAAAAATCAATCCTCAGCTCGGCTGTGGAGCGTGGGAAGGTCCCAAAGAAAACAGGCGCGGTGCTGATGAGGTGTTTGTTTGCGATGTGCTAATGGCATCTTCCGAGCGCAGCTTTGCTCCCTGCTGCAGTCCCCTCACACCTGCTGGTACCGGGAAGAGCCCCTAAAATCCAATTGGTTTTATTCGGCTATATTTTGTTTTCTTTGTGCTGTCCTGGCGGGGTTATTCTGCACCCCGCGAACAATATAATCTTGTTTAAATGACTTTCCAGACCACACAGCATCGCGTTACCCTGTGCTATAGGGGCAGGCAATGCTGTTTATTGTAGTGTACACTGGTAGCTCCCAGAGAGCAGGATGGAGGCAGAGTGGAGGAGGAGAGCTCCGGGGAGGAAACTCATAGCTTCTGAGGTTTAGGTTGCTTTTTCAGGTGGGGAAAATAAGATATAGATAATTTCCAATGAAAGCACATAGAAAGAAAGCTCTAAAAGAATCGGTGAACACATAAAAGGCATGAAACAGTTTTTCCCTTTATCCACTGAAGCAAAGTGTTTTTCACTTTTATAGTAACTTTTTGTAGTTTATGAACAAACTGTCTGAGGTCTTCAGGATGATACAGCTGATTCTGTCCATATTATGTGAGCTACTGCTACACAGCCCTTCAGACAGTAAATTATTTTCAAGTTTCCGTCTTCTGTAATTTGGTTAAAACATGATATAATTGAGGTCTATTGTTGTTGTTATTATTGTTGTTGTTGCCATTATTAATATTTCAAGATGCAAGTGCCTAAATTCCTTACTCCTACGAAATTCCTACCAAAGCTGGCAATAGTTTCTCTGTCTGAGGACCAAGGGATTAATCCTTCATTCAAAGTCCATGGAATTCACTAAGAGCCTTTTCTTTAATGCCAGTGAATTTGGATCAGGCCCAATCTTATTACTAAAAAAATTATTTTCTGCCGTGCTCTGATAATCTCTTAATGGTTTACTGAATGAAAATACTCAAAACAATGAATGCAGCAACACTAAAGGAAAAAAACCCCATATTTTTTACCCTCTGTTGCTTACTCCTTTTCAACACAAGACACAAAGGAAACAGTAGAAGAAATGTAACAGAGAAAAATGTGCGATGGTGAGGTTTAGATGACTGTCACGTGGCTTGGACAGATCCGTGGCAGGCTCAAAGCAGGCTACAATGGGGATATTCAGACTCATGCAGAACTGTAAACTGCAGCCACAAAAATAACCAAACACGAGAGAGATGGGGAAGCCCGGAAGGGGAGAAAGGGTGTGCAAAAACAATAGAAATGGAATTTTGGGATGAGTTGGGGACCGTGTTTGCATACCTGCTTCACACCTTTGATATCTCAGTCATCACTTAATAGCCTGAGCTCTTGGAAAAACTTTATTCTCTTTTTCTTTTGGTAACACAGCATGTGTTTTCAAAATCAGCTTCAAAGGGTTTCTTCCGATTTACAGAGCAGCCTGGTGTAGCTGGGAGAAATACCTGGCCCATACCCATGGCGAAGTTGCACTTTGTGCCTGAAGGACCTGCTGTTCAGATAAATCTCCTACTACTTTTTAGAATTTATCCCCCGGTTGCTTTCACAATCAGAGGCTTGTTACAATCTCGCTCAGCCCTGCAAATCTTTGGGAATTGGGTTACCCGAAGATAAAAGATCTCTCTCTTTCTCCGAGCTGTGGCTAGATCAACACTTTGCAAAATCAGATGACAGGCGGAGGGGTCAGGCCCAGGTCTGTGCATGGGGTGCCCGAGCAGCAGGGATAAAACCTGGAAGGGGCTGCCTGAGGGAAATGCCACGTGCACGGGCATTTGTCCCTTGGGGAAAGAACAGAAGTGCCAGGAATGGTCCACTCCACACTGAAGATCAGAAACTGTTGTGTTTAAACTTTTCTGGGAAGACCACCTCAGATCAAGGTTTGCATCATATGCCTGGGCTTTTCCCAAAAATCCCATCCATGGTTATATGATGTCCTAAGAAGGCCGCGATGCAAAATGTCTTGAAGCTTCTCCTAGCTCAAGGGATAAGGAAGAGGGCCAAGGAATCAGGAGAAGTACAGGCAAGGGAAGGTTATGTGATTTCGAGGCTAAAAAAGCTGATGTGGAGAACAACAGAAACACAGAATTAGTACCTAGGATGAATTTCAGCAGAATTCCTCTTCTCCCTCAAGGGAAGAGGCGAGGCATTTGTCACGGGGGAACGATCCCAGGTGTGTTCCTTGTCCACACGCACGCACAGACACAAACCGAGGTGCTCCAGAGTAACGGTGAAGGAAAAGGTGCAGTGCAAAGAGGGGACAAGCTAAAAGGATCTTTCCTTCTTGTACCCCCTGCATTTATCTATCAGAGCCTGGGTGGAAAATAAAAAGGAGCAATGAATAACTCCTGAGGGGCCTTGGTACAAACATGTGAGTTTATCTCTAGACTCAGTGTCCCTACGGCCTCTCTGGTTGCAGAGTTTCACACGGTGCCCATGACCTCTCTGTTCCACCTGTGTTGGGCAGGTGGGAGGCTCTCAGGACACAGGGCTCACCTGGAGAGGCTTGGGATGAAATCGGTGTTGTTTTGCTCCCCTCCAGAAGGTCTGCAGTCAAGGAGAATGTGGCACCAGGCTCTGGGGCTTACCCAAGCCAGCAGAAAAGTGGCCTCCACTTGATACAGACCCTTCCTGCTGTGGGCTTTGAATCCCACAGAGGGATTAAAAATCTCTCTTGCTAGACCTGGAACTCCCTAGAGGAAATAAGCTGCTGAGAAGAAAACACAGATCACCTTTCTTCATCTTTTTTTTTCCTATTTTGTGAAAGCAGAAGTCCTTCTACCTAAATCCTCAAAACCAGCCAAGCCAGCAAGGAGAAATTCATCTGTCCTGTCCTGTCACTGGTCACGCCATGCAGCAGATGTGGCCGCAGTTCCTCTGGCACTCTTCTGCAGCATTTAGCAAATATATTTTTTTTACAGCAGTTCCATTAATTAGGGTACTAATCAACTGATTAATACCATGTTCTAGACATCCTGTATCTGAAGACAGTACATCTAAGCAAGTATTGGGAAGATAAGACAATTTGGCTCTCCTGTTTCAACCCGATTCGGCCGTCGGAGCTGCCAGAACCGAAGGTGTATTTTTCACCTGTAACATAAAGAGGCAGTTTCAATAATTGAATAGTGTGTTATCTCAGTGCACTTTCTAATCTGAGACAGTCTTCTACAGTTTCTCCTGCCCTCGGAAAAATATCATAGAAGTGGTGGCCCAAATTAGCAAAAGGATCCAAAATGAATAAAATGTGCCTGAAGTGTCTGAGAGGGAAGATGTGATGATGCAGACACAAGTTGTGAGAGGTGACAACACAGATATGGACCGAGGGCTGCCCGTGACAAAGCTGGTGCTGCAAAGTCACAGGGGAAGGGCTCTACCCCACCTCCTCTCTACTTGCAGCCTCTGGTTGAAATCAGTGATTTTTAGCCCAGATGGAATATTTTCCCACTGAACAGGGCTTTTTTGGTGGCACAGGGGTGTGGTGTCACGGCTAATAAAAGAGGTCAGGGTGTTTTCTTTCCTGGAGGTTGCACTGCACAGCTGCAGCACTGCTGGGTGCTGTGGCTCGGATACCTGTGCTTGGATCCCACGTTCCAGGCCATGCCCAGCCTGCACGGAAGTGTCAGGTCTGGGGAATCTCTGTACTGCCAGCATCCCACGAGTGCTGGAAGCCACAGGTGAATTTGCACCAGGTATTTTTCCCAGTACTGCTTTGGCAGCCATCTCCTTTTCCTTGGAATTGAGTAGCATAAGCTGATAAACTCAGGTCAGCAAAACTGGGATCAAATGGCCAGTATTATTTTTTATGTCTCTAAACCTTATTGCCACATCTGATCCCCCTTCACCGTTTTCTTTCGCAGGTATTTTTCTCACTGGGAAATAAAATCTGCTTTCTCTCCTCTAGTTGGGATGGCTGACTGATAAGCAAAGTTTATTTTTTTCTGGAAAAATAAATTTAGAGACTCCTAAGATAAATGAGTTGCATCCTACAGATGTGGCATCTTAGGCAGCTTTACTGAAGCCTTTTTTTAGGTGGGTGTGTACAGAGCAGAGTTCTTCCTGTGGCTCATTTAAAAAGCATTCATGCATCCTGCAGAATCTGTTCTTTAGTGATTTACAGGAGGCAGGATAAGCACTTATTTATATCTTTATGTCTCAGAACCGCTTTCTCCAGAGGGTGTTTTTTGTCATGAATCTCTCCTTGATAATCCAGTCATTTGCCTTCATAGACCACCTCAAAAAAATACAAAAAGGGTCTGTGGAAACTTTTGGGTTTATTTTCTCTTCTGAAATCACTCGTCCTCTGATTTTAACACTGAACCACTAAACCCACTGCCTGCCTGCACAGACCAGTTGAGCTTCCTACCCCAGGAGCATTTTTCTCTCCTGCCCCATTCTGATACTTCACTGTATGAAAAAGGGTGGGTTGGAATGTGAAGAAGTCAGATCCCCCATGTGAGGTCCAGGGCACCATCACCTGTTTGTCTCAGAAACACCTTTTTTGTTCATTTATGAACGATGATCCTGGGGTTGTTCTCCAGCTGCATCCAAGTGCAACGTTGTTCCTTAAAAACTGATTCCTGCATCAGACCTCCACAGCAGAATCTTGGACTATTTTTCCAAGATATTTCTTGGGAAAATTTTGGTTCACAGGGCTCCTCTGAAATAAATCAGTGAAGTTGTTGTCAGACAAACATCTGGACTGAAAGAGAGCAGCGGGTTTTATAATCACCTGAATTTTACGGAAGCAGAACGCAGTTATAGAGAATTATTTGCTTTTATCTTAAATTCAGAGGTTTCAAATGTGTAATTACTTTTTTTTCAGGTCACTCATTGAAATCTATTCTTTGCCTAGAAAGAAGGACACCCACCTCTGAGCAGACACACAAACAGAGACACACACAGGCACACCTGCAGCCCCGACCCGTATGTAATGCCTGAACTTGCAAACTCTTTGTCATGGAAGTAATCTTTATTCACGTGAGCAACCCCACAAGACTATTCATGCAACTGGAGAATTACTCACATGAGTAAAACTTTTGCAGAATCAGGTCCTGGATCTAACAACAGCATTTTAATTACAGACAATCCCCAAGCAATGTGTACAAAAGAGTTTTTTTTCCTGGACAATAACAAAGGTTATTAGCCTGTTCTTTTTTCCCTCCTTCTTGCTCTTTGGGTTGAAAGGAGGCACCAATAATCCAAACCAAATAAAACTGACCTTTGAACCTTTTTTGCTGTACTTTTTCTCATGCCATGATTTCTTTAGTCTGTTAGTGATCTGAAGGCTCGTTCTGGGCTGCAGCCACTTTCCCAGACAGGACTGCCTTTCGTCCCCTGACAAATCACTGCTGAGCCCCTTTTGTCCTGCACCACTTTGATCTCACCTGCCTGTCAGGCAAAAAAGAACTCCCGTACAGTCAGAATGCATTGCAAACAAATTGGCAACCATTTCATTCCCGTGCACCATTTTCAGCAGAGATCAGGATAGAGATAGAGAATTTTTAACCCTTTCCTCGACCTGCTGGGTCAGACTGGGAAGGAACGCTTGACGCTGGTGGATTGATAAGATCATTTATTAAGGAATTGAAGGATTAAAAAAAATACTAGGAAAAAAAAAGCCCACAGACCTCTATAGATCAGAATTGCATGGCATATTCTCTCTCAAATACAAAGGAGTTATTGCTCAGTGGGCAGTGCTATGCTCGGACACAAGCTTTGTAGAAGATCGATTCCCTTTAATTGGACAGCTGCTTAAGCATAAACTAAAGAAACATAATAGGTATTCTCCAATGTGAATGAAATTAATCCTATTGTAAATAACCACTGGACTATTTAAAGGGATATCTGAGTCCTTTCCAATATCCAAACTTAGCTATAGGTAAGTTTCTTTCCCAGTTTAAGCTCAGTAACTTTTAATGTTCAGTTTTCTTTTTTAATTTTACAGTCCTTTATCACATAAAGTTTAGAAAAGACAGTGTGTGGCAACTGGCAACGACTCTGCATATTTCACTCTGATATTAGAGGTATCTGGTCCCTGAGCTCGGATTAGCAGGAACATAGGTGTATTCCAGCTGCTCACCATTTATCTTCCCCCATGTGCCAGCCTCCTTCCACAGCAGCAGCCGTGTTTACCCAAAGGGCAGCTTTTTATCAAAATGCCTCCCCACCTTTATTTTAGCCTGGTGGTACACGTAGTACTCAGAGAAAGGAAATCTAACACATCCCTCTCTTCTATTTAAAATGATTGAAGGAAGCAGTATAAACTTTTGGAGGAAGCAAAGCTGCACCAGCGATGAAAAGGAGAAATAGCATTCAAATCTGTTGTCCAACACAGATATTAAGGAAACAGTGGCATGCTGCACAAAAGAATACTTAAATTACATTTTATAGCTGGAATTTCAATGTTTCTGTTCTCCTGCCACACTTACCTGATACAAACAGTAGTGATTATTTTATTGATATCAATATAGCCCCACATACCCGTTTGGTTTAGAGTGTGTAAGTTTTTCTTTCAAGTGTTACTCTGCTGATTCCTCCACAAGGAGAGAATCCTTTATTTGGCAGTAAATATCCCCTGAAATGGAAAGGAAAGAAGCTGTGTAAGAACTGGTTATAAATGTTAAAAGGAAACTATTACCAACTCTCAGTTTTGCTTCATTGTGCTGATGCCCTGAAAATGTTTAAATATACTAATGCATGAGATTCAAATGCTGTTAAAATATATGAGATAAAAATGCTTCTTGACCATGCAGAATTGTAATTTTTTTCTTTAAAACTGACCCAAGTACAGCTTCATGTTCAGAAATCCCAAAGCATGAGAGCAGAATCTCGGTATCAGCTAAATTTTGCTGGGTGGGAAGAAGCTGTTGGCCTGTTTTCGTGTATCATGGAATGATGGAATCATGGAATGGTTTGGGTTGGAAGGGACAATAAAGTTCATCCAGTTCCAATCCCCTTCCCATGGGCAGGGACATCTTCCACTAAACCAAAGCTTCACCCAGCCTGGCTTTGAACAATTCCAGGGATGGAACATTCCCAGGAGAATGTTCTTCAATTTCCTTCAATACATGAATAAAGCCGGTTGTGATGGAGAGGTTGAACCAGCTCCTGTGATCATACCTTGTAGTTTCTCTGATTTGGAAAATGGACAGGCTTCTGTATTTTCAGCTCTCATTCCCAAACAGGGTCAGGATCTTCTTCAAACTAATCTTCAAGGACATTTCATGACCACCCTTTTATTGGTGATGCCCTGTGTCTCCTAACCTGCCCTCAGCCTTCAAGAAAAATCCTGGAGAATCCTCTCCTATTTGTGCAAAGCATAATTTTGTCCTGCCAGCTGTTCAGCAATTAATCCTAAATTGCACCGCTTTTAACAGGAAATTCTCTCCAATGGAAATCAGTAAGTTTGGAGTAGGGTCATTTTTCATGGAATTTCATGGGGATCCTGATTATGGCTGGGCCAGATCATCTAAGCCAGCTCTGGGAAGGATTAGTCCTGATAAATATGTGGTACATGTGATGATGCTGCTGCTGCTGCTGTTAACCCAAGCTGAACTGCACTGCTGCAGGGATATTTATAGGGAACATGGTAACCAAAATTCTGTAAAGACAACAATCTATACAACAGCTGGGAATAAAAATTCCAAGGAGAAGTTGCCAAAGGATGCCAGGGAGAAGCTCCTTTGCCATAATGTTCTTCAGACATCTCCATAATATCCAGATATCTTTATGGCCACCACTGACCTGTCTGTTTCAGCCAGTGTCAGAGTCTTTCTTAGAGCATTTCTTTGTTCTCGTGAAGGGAAAATGCAGCTCATGTTTGGCCCAACATGTTCAAAAGTCAGCTCCAAGTTACCTTTCCTATCAGTTGTTTTGACTGGCATTCTCCCCCGTGTAACTCTACACACGGCTTTCAAACTAGGTTTGAAAACCCTTCCCCTGCCTTTTTTCTTTTTTTAACCTGTTCCCATCAGCTTTTTAAGGTGCAGTCACTTTTTCTTTTCCTTTTTCTTTCTTNTAATCCTGGTGTGTTTTGCCTTATCTAGGGTTTTTTCTTTTTTTTTTCTTTTTTTTTTTTTTTGAGCCTGATTATTTATAATTAGCATTTTCTGCCCACATGCAATTGTGCTCTAAACTCTTTCACATTGGGTTAATTCACTGACTTTAAAATCTATTAATTGACATCCAGAAGAAAAAAAAAGTAAACATGTCTTTAAAGGATGGCATGAATGGTTGAATCAAGATTAGGTCCCCACTCTTGTTAGTCCCTGATTTTCAGGGAAGGCTGCAGTCTTCAAAAATCAATTGTCTTCAAAGCTCCAAAAAGCAAAGGAATGAGCAGGGGTCAGACTCAAGAGCATCCCTTGTGCGCCGGAGTTAACATTACCTAAGTACTTTAAACGATCACTAATTAGTGCTTTCAATTGGCCACTCCGAAGACCACAGGGCTGAAATGTCTTATTTGGGAATAAACAATTGTGTCAGGCAGGCTAGATCAGCTCCCTGGCAGGGGCAGCAGAATCAGGTCTTCTGTTACACCCTGTAACCAGAGAGAGCTCCTCGAGGAGCTGCTGAGCTATTCGTGGTCGCCCTCTGCCATTGTTCCCAGGCTAAGGTGGCCACAGGACTCCTGCCTGGACACGCCACTGTGCTTCCCTGGTGCATTCCATGTTTAATACAGCCCCATTTGTCTTCCATCAGGAGCATGAATGTGCCTCTTTAGGTATTTAGGAGTCCAGGCAGTGGGAAAGAAGTATCAGTGCTGAGCGTTTCAGACACAACTTGGAAAAATCCTTACAGTGTTCTTAAAAACAACAGCAAAACAGTCTGCAAATATTTCTTTCCTAGCTGAGTTGAAGTCAGTAGAGTTAGAGTTTACTACCCAGAACTGCATTTAAATGGAACAGGAGTATCTAATGCAGTGCAAAATGATTATTAAATACTGCCGGATCCTTGAGTTTCAAATCAACAGCCATAAATATTTTCTACATATTTCTGTATTTTTTGAAAAACAGCAAACATTTACCATTTATTCATTACTGTAAAGTAAGATGAGGATATTTAACAGGAAGTCAGTAGAGATTCCAAAACAGAAGGGCAAAGTTTTGACTTGGATCTTTGTCTGGAGTTTGCTGTGCTGTACAAATTAAATTTTCTTTTCTGGCAGCTATCACGGAATCAATTAGGAATCACAGAATCAATTAGGCTGGAAAAGACCTCCGAGATCGTGGAGTCCAAGCTTTGACTGATCCCCACCTGTTCAACCAGACCATGAGCCACATCCAGTCCTTCCTTGGACACCTCCCTCACATAAACTGCGTTGAACCTTCCTAACATGAATACAGGCCTTCTGAGATCGTTAAAAAGCAATCATCAGAAAAATAAAGTGGGACTGTGACTGTTATAACGAAGACTGAAATCCTCTTTGTTAACCAGAAGGCAGTTTCTGAATTTACAAATTAAAAAGAACTGGGAAGTTTTTAGTTTTTGGATTAAAAAATAAATTTTGTGAAGACAAATTTGTTTTGAAGGTGGAAACTGTTGATTCTCCATATCAAAAACAACAACAAAAAAATTCCTGGAGAAAAATCTGTGTAATAGCAACAAAAATCTTGTAAGTTCTGCTGTGGCTTAGTCTTTTCTTGACTCTGCCAGAATTTCACTTCCCGTCCTTTACAGCACACTTTAGTGGAGGAACTTCGTTGTTATGCCTCAAAGACAAACAAAAGACTTCCTAATTGATCTTGTCTGTCAGGAGTTTGTTTCAGATTCTAATACTTAAACTGCAGCCAGCAGAACACTAATTTCTGGTGTGTCCAGCACTAATTTTATCGAGAAAAATAGCTTCAAAGATGCTGCCAGTCCATCCTAGAGGCAGTAAATAAGTCCTGTCAGAACGACAATTTACAACAGAAAATGAATTCTATGGAAAGGTCAGCTCTAAGGGTAGTATAAATTTTGGTAACAAACTCTGCATTTCTCAGGTTTGATGATATTACCCAGCCTTGGTATTTTCAAATGAAGGAATCATTTAGAAAAAAATTTCAAAATAATGCCGGTCATTGCCACCACCAGAAAACCTCTTTTCAAACAGAGAAAACGCCCTGTCCCTCCATGTGGCATCACCTGAGAGACCAGCATTGGCTGACAGCACAGGGAAATGAGGTGGCCTTGCTTTGGGGGCTTGGCTGGGGTTATTTTGGGGGGGATTGTGTTTTAGCACAGCATTTCGCAGATGAATGGTGGCAGGGCTGTTTGTCAGCCCGGGCAGGGCCAGGTGGTCCAGGGATGCAGCTCTCAGGGCAGGGAGCTGGGGCTCAGCTCTCCAGTTACCGCTGCAAACCCTCTATTACTGCCCCTTTCTGCAGCCTGGCCACGAGAAACAGGCAGTGCCTGCAGAGTTAGAGCAGGGTTCACTCTCTAATTGAAGCACCTCGGCGTGCAGGTCAGGTTTGAAGGGTCTTTAATGTGAGAGATCACGAAACGAGGAGATGCAAGCAATTGTTGAAATGTGTAATTTCCAAAGCAAACCACACAAAAGGAGATGGGAGTCGGCCTCAGTGAGGAAAGTCAAGGCTCAATTTGAGGATGATCAATATTTTCTGCAAATCTAGCATATGCAGAAATGTTCAATTTGCATTCTTGTATCGATAATCCCTCAGTTTGGAAATGTATCAAGTCCTCTGTGGTGCAATCCAATCAGCATTATCGCACTGAGGAATGAGAGGACCAGAAACTGAAAATAATTAGTAAGAACTTGAGAATATTTGACTTTTTTCATTGTTTTTTCTGGAAAGAAGGGGTGATGTCACATAAAGCCTTTGTTATTTCATGTGTGCAAACACCAGTACAGTTTGAGTCGTAAGGTTTAAGGACTGATCTGTTCCTTTCCTGAAACTTCCATTCCCACAGATTCCAGTGGGATCAAAATGTTTGAAGGTGCTCAGTGTCTCTGTGCATTGTGGTCAGTGCTGGCAGAGCCCACAGGTGGCACAAGGGAAAGATAAACCACAGGATTTCACGTTTTTACGGCATCCCCATGGTAATTTGCCTGCTTGTGGGTCAACCTGAAGTTTCTTTTTTTTCCCCTGAAGAAATCCAACAGCCAGAGCTTTGAATTGACATCAGAAGCTCTGGAGTGTTTGTTTGGAAAGTCGGATACTGATTTTGGAAGGCTCATTGAGGAAGAAAAGCTCCGACTCCTTTGCCTGCAGGCCCAGTGGCTGGCGAGGTCTTAACAGGAGAGTCAGGAATTCTTCCTTGCTCTGCTCAAGACATCTCTGTGCCACGGCCAGAGGGAGCTGCTTTTGGAATTAAGTCAGCAGCTGATGCTTCCCCGGATGTGTTGTGAAAACACGGAAATGCCTCTCCTCTTTCCCCTGTCCTGTCCTGTTTCCCACCCGTGACCCGAAGGACTGGCCATCTTTCTGGAGCGTTCTGCCTGCAGCCCTTTGTGTCTGCCAGCACACACGGAGCCCACCCCACTCCTCTGCTCTGCCCTTCCCAGGGACCTCCCAAAGTCCCCCGCTCTGGTGGGATGTGCCACCTTTTCCTTTATAGCCCTGCATGTCCACGGATGTGGGAGCAACTCTGGTCACACCACAGAGCTAGAAAACATCCCGTGTCACCCTTTTGCTGTAAAAGACTGATTTTGAAAGGCTATTTCTTACTGATAGAGATGGCTGATCACAGGCCAACAGGAAAAAACAGATTGAAATTAAGATTGCAGAGTATGATTTAAGTTTGCATTGCAATAAAGACCAGGCTTGGGGTCTCTCATGACCCCAAACAACAACGCAAAGCCCAGCTCACTCCTTCTGCCTGTTAGACTCACATATCTCGTGCTGTTAAAATTATTCTAAATAGATGTTTAATCTGCTTCATACTCACACATTTAACAATTTGAAGTGTTGGAGCGGGGTCATTACTTACAACTCATAAAAGGAATTATTTAGTAAAATATTCATGTCACTTATTTGGTCTCGCTCTGCCCTTGTGGGAAAAAGTTTTCTACTCCAATTTTCTACATTTCCCAAGCATGCTAGCAGCAGAGCAAAAGCAGCACCAGATTCTCCAAAAATCTCTCTACTTTAGGATTTTTCACAAAAGGATTTGTAAAATGAAAGTGAATGTCACCATGCACACAGCAAAGGCTTAGATAGCAGTTGCATTGCCCGAATGTGCCTTTTTAGAGTTTAAATTCGCTAGGAAAACCCTCTCAGAGAAATTAAATAGTACTCATGGGAAAGGATCCTTCTTTCAGCAGGTTTTTCTTGGGACTTTCAGGGCCATTAACAAGCCTAATACACCGCATTACCTTTCCAGTCACTTCTGTTTCCCTTTGTTGTGATACCTACTTAAAATATCAAAGCTGTGAGAAGTTCAATGAGATACTGAAAAGTAAGTAACACAGGTTTTATATGACAATCCCAAATCCCTCCCTCTTTTTTTTTTTTT